>JALPQI010010428.1:0-36585 GCA_025490895.1 Thaumatotibia leucotreta
CACTAGCTTTTCCACCTAATCAACTCACACACAAGCGAAGCAGGTAATGTGGTAATATTACATCATATCTAATAAGAAGATCTGGGTCTGTAGGTCGCTATACCATAGGTACCAATTTCATTTTTATATGGTTTTCAACAAGTTTTGATGCTTTTAAGTTTTAAAGGGAAGGTATCAATGTCAACCTTTGTTAAATCATGATAATTTTATATGATACTTATAAATATTGACATGAAGGGACGGTATGACTCGCTGATAATCAGTAGGTACTGTTAGCGAATGATCATCACTTCGAACTTGGCGAACTTTTGTTCCTGGGTTCAAATCTCGGTAAGGGAAAGTATTTGATGAGTCAAATGCATGGGAAATACATCTTTGCACAAATATGTATTTGTCCGTAACTGAGCCTACCTTCTTCATTATGGTAATATACTGCCAATAAATTATCACTCTCAGTCGAAGTATTCGGCAGATGTGTCATTATGTAACAGGGAAAGTGGCTTTATTCGAAAAATCCGGTCGGTGGCATTGCGCTGTAAGTAACTAAATATAAGTTATTTACTACTTCTTTCCATACAAACGTAGAAAAAAAATAATATTCGTTCCTACTACAATTACTGAGTTGACTGGTTGAGTAAAGCGACCCCTAGGGCTGAACAGTCACACATTACTTATTGTTAATTTGCTATGTACGGTCGGCTCTAATAATATGTATACGATTTTGAACCTTATGCCTTTGACATACGTTCCGAAATGTATACATATTATTAGACGTGACTGTACTCCATCATACGAATAATCCATAAATCTATGGCTATTAAACAGATTATATTTTTATTTATTGTTCAAATATCATTTTATTATATGTATTAATACCTAGATTAAAGGTAGCAACTACAGCGGAACAGCTGTATGACCGGAATTTTACCGCCTTATTTTTAAACTTGTTTGTTTAAAACGAGCGCTGAATTAAGGTTTATTACATAATGTAAGTGGTTTGACAAGTAGATATACATTATATCATTGTACATGTTAATTTAAGAAATCAGATTTATGTGGCGACATGTGTGGCTGCATGGTCTTGCATGGCTAGGTCGTTCCATTTTATATAATTTATTGGATTAGATGTAAACATTAATTTATTTGTCGTTTGTCGATGATACATGATTAATGTTACTTAAATATTATTAGTCTAGTTCTAGATAGATAAAAAAATGAAAACATGTTTTGAATCAAATTGATAGGAATTTGTTCAATTGTAGGTTGTATGCAGCATACAGGTATTGCAGGGGTATGGTATACATTACATACATATACTTTTTTCTGACTAAACATTATCGCTTACTTTTTGTTAAACATAATGTTTGTTTTTGATATAGAAGAAACTTAAAATTGGTTATTTTAGGGAATATTATTTAAAATGTAATTATCAGTTACAAATTTAAAACTTACCGTTAAACGAAACATTTTCCTAATTATAACAATCACAGGTCACAACGTCACTAATTCAAATTCAATAACAAGAATGCATTTTCCACAATACGCCGCTCGAAACAAACGCGTTCGTTTTTACCGACGTTTAAATTTTAAATTAAGAACGGGCAATCGAGGCGGCAGACCGTTACTGAGTGGCTGTGGCCGGCACTTGACCGAGTCGTTTATGTGCAACAATTTGTCAGTAGGAAGATCGGAAGTCCTATCGCTAATTGAATAATTGGATTAGTATCTAATTGGTTATGCCAGTAATTTGTTGGAGCTTACAATGTTGTATTGGAAAACTACAGACGTCAACATTCTCAATTACTCTTAATTTCTATGAAAATTCTCGGAAATTTCCGGGTATATTCACGCAAATTTGAGAATGTTGTACATTGCTATAGGTATAGCAATGTACAACATTCTCAAGGTACCTTATTATTTGCAAATATTTCGTGTTACAGTCAAAGACAAAATAAGGTGTACATAAAAATGTTCAAAAATATCAGTGCACTCTAATTCTGTGTAATAAGAACGTCGTAACATATTTATGAGCGGATTCTTTCGATAGTTATTTTTGTACATATCGTGAGCAACAGAAAGTAAAGTATTTAGATGTAGGCTGCTAGATACCAAATACAATGCCCAAAATAAAAAATCGTACGTTTTAAATTTTGCTTAAGATATAATTACAACATTCAATTACCAAGAACATCTTCACGAGCCATTTTATTTATACCCAATATACATACTTTTTCGTCGTCCGGGCGTAAAAGTAGTAAAACCTTGTCGTTCAATATCTCAGAAAAACCTGGATCAGACAACACACCATTTTTCTACCGGTTCTGACGATGATTTCCAGGGAACTTCTCAAATCTTAGCAGGACCATTAAGTACTGTTAATGATGTACAGTCGGGTTCAATATCGCATGGTTCCCTCTTTTCACTTAACGTGTAAAGAAGAGCGCAATTTCGAAAAAAACGTAAAATTGGCAAAATCTCGAAAACCGTCCAACTTTTACTGAGGTATTGTTATGTTGGTTAGGTACCTCTTGCTTGGGTCGACCTACCTCGGGTGTCAGGGTGATCCATTATTTATGGGACATCCTGTATGTAGGTATGTAAATTTAAGTAGAGACTAGAAACAAAATGCCAGAAAAACCAACCAAGATCAAGTCCGAACATGCTTAATAGTGTAGGGTACCATAGTTTAGGCTTCGCAGTCGAAACTATGATTTTATACATACTTATAATATAAATGCAAGCTGGAGTATGTAAGAAACTTGAATGGTTAATGTTCAAGGCAATTATTTACGTCCTTTTATATGTAGTATTTTTAGGAAAACACAAAAAATGTTTGACCAAATCAGTCTGAAATAATTTTCGTAAGAACGAGATGTAGTAGATACCGTTACTAAACTCAAATGGAACTGGGCAGGACATGTTGCCAGGCAGAGTGATGGCAGGTGGACTAAAGTTCTCACGGATTGGTGGCCTATTTCGGATGAAAGAGCTCCTGGGCGTCCGTTGGCTCGTTGGGTCGACGACATTCGTAAGATTGCGGGACACTTCTGGGTTAGACTGGCTCAGGACCGAGATGAGTGGCGTACTAGAAGAGAGGCCTATGCTCAGCAGTGGGCGATAAATGGCTGAAATGATGAAGAAATTCGTGCTATGTCCGATCGTCCTGAATTTTTCACATTTTAATATTTTCAGAACGAAGACTTACCTAGTTTTATGGTTCAAGAAACTTGAAAGTTATTTTTAAGGCGTCTATCAGCGGCTATCAGATGATGATGGTTGATTGAACTCCACAAAGTTCCCGTAGCCGACTGACCAAAAAGGAGATGACGGGCTTATAGAAATTCGTACAGCAAAGAGTGGCAGGTGGATACGAATTTCGGGAAATAGGAGATCTTTGCCCAGCAGTGGGACACTTCAACAGACTACTTTAAAAAATGATGAATAACCATAAGTAACTATTTCGAAAGAGTAAAAGCGTTGTGATATATGAACAGAACTACAGACGGACTGACCGAAACTATAAGGGTGTCCGTTTTAAAGATTCCATAGTACACTAAAAACCCTTTATCTATAGTCGCCATGTCCACCCGCCGGTCTGTCGGCCAACAGCTTAGCTCAGCGACCATTAGTTACGCTGAAAAAGTGGTAAAATAAGATTAAAAAATCGGGTATCCCTCCAAAACAATACTCCTACACAGATCAAGGCTCGATGCTTTTGACCGGTTTTACCATATTGGCTTCGGAACCCTGAAAATGGTATCGAATACCTACTTTACGCAATGATTGAGGTTTCGAGTTTAGGTTAACACAGGTTAATAATATTCAATAATTATTGCATTATTTAATTTATTTAGTTTTATCTCATATTGCAAAAACCAATCCAATGCGATGTACACATCATTCAGAACTATTTCTGTAATAGTTTAAATATTTACACTTTTAAGCAATCAAGTAGCTAGTAAGTAGGTTACGTGACAGCATTAAATGAATTTGTTTATGTTTTACACCAATTACTCTGTATGAGTAGGTACTAGGTACCTACAGGAGGGAGCCAAATAAAGATAGTGTGCACAATCGTTTATAATCGTTTTTTGTATGGAAATGTTAATATATCTGTCTCAACTTAATGCGATGCATACTTAGCACACGGAACCTTATAGTAACAGTAGGACTTCGAACATTTCCGTGAAAATATGATGTCTAAAGATGGATTTACACCAAACGCGCGAATGCTCGTTCTATCCCCCACTACGAACCCAACGAATTTCGACGAATTACGTTTTGTGTAAGATTTAGTTTCGACCAATATATTGGGCTCGGCGACCAACTCCTCGATTTCGGCATTCTTCCGGATCCTCCAGGTGCCATCGTCCCTTCTAACAGGTCCCAGGATCTTTCTAAGCACTTTTCTTTTCGCTACCAGGAGTTGGTTTTCCTCTTTCAGTGTTGGCTCGGTCACTTACTCAGAATGGGAGAGGATCGGGCAGTCAGAAAAGTTTACTTCGGGAGACCAACCGGACGTCGACGGGTAGGGCGTCCCAGGTACCGCTGGTGCGACGTAGTTGAGGCAGACCTGCATCAACTCCATCCTGATTCATGGCAAGAAATCGCGCTGGATCGGGACAAGTAGCTTGCTCTCGTTTCGGAGGCCAAGATCCTCTTTGGGTCACTGAGCCAAGCCAGTAAGAACGTTTTGTGTAGCGAACGAATTTCGTAGAGTGGGGGATAGAATGAGCATTCGCTCGTTTGGTGTAAATTCACCTTAAGGATTATTGCCACTCGTTTCGAACTTCATGTTTTTCGCACTTGTATCGTTACGTACTATTACCCTCTAAGTGCATACCTATTTCCAGTCGTAAACAGCTATGAATTATCTATAAAAACCGGCCAAGTGCGAGTCGGACTCGCACACAAAGAGTTTTGGAGTAGGTACCAAATATGAAAATCTAAAAAACTATAGGAGATAATTTAATCAAACCAAAAATTGTTGAAAGAGTATTAATATGTATAATATATGTATATATTTTCAACGTTATACTGCATAGTTTTATCCAAATAACTTATCTTAACTGATATCATTTAGTCTTTTATTTATCCTCACAACATTTCTAAGTTACTATTTAAGACGCTATATTCTTAAATCAAGGGCTCTTTATTATTACCATCAGCTAAGTAATATTTAACTCGTTTACAATAGGCCTAACCTATCATTACAATCACTAACAACATTCATACCTCCATTATGAAAATTGGCCGTTGCAACAGCTTTGTCCTAGATAACGAGTCGGCAAACATCGATCGATGGACGTCAATATCGATCGGCTGACGACTAAATCGATGTTGAATTGTCCATTAAGCTTCTGCACCGTTATTCGAAACCTACATTAATATTTGAGAGAGGCAATCTTGTTTACTATGACGTGACGGTTGCTGATTTGACTATACTCTACTCTTTTTATCCCCTCTATCAGTTTCCCGTTTGTGCCACCAGGGTAGGGATGCCTTGCTCCCTCGTCATTGGTGTCTCGTTTACCGAGACGTACGGTTCAGTCACAAATTCCTGGAATTTGTAAGTGAAATATATTTTAAAGTCATAACGGTTTTACCGTTCGAATATAAAAATTTGTTATTAATCTTATTTTATTTTGCAGAGTTTTTGCAAAATAACGATTACGGACACATCTAGTGCATCAAGCACTAGCTCATCGTCCGATTCAAGACTATACCTACTCCGGCATGGGAGCCAAAGGCGGCGTAACGATGCCATAGAAGGTTAACGGTATCCAGATCTGTATTAGTGACATGTTGCAATCCATGAGTAATGTACCTTTCTCAGGCAAATAAGAAGATGAATTAGAGGGCAACGTGAGCAGCGAAATATATACAAGGCTGAAGAAATTTGAACCCACTGTTCTTAAAGAAAATGGTTTGACACTAAAGTTACATTTAACGATGTTTTAGAAGAAACATCCGTTCCAAAATACTCGCCCGCTCATGTTGACCTTATAATCTCTGTTTAACATTTTGATTACGAAAACTGGACAAGCGTCCGATATTCAGAGGTACATAAGCTTTGCTGCTCCCAACCGGCCTTTGTAGGCCTCGAGACAAATGACTAATTAAAGAATTTATGTTTTTGACGCATTAATAGCATGGTCTCGTACTGCTGATGAGCTGTCTTTTCAGGCGTTAGAAAATAAAATCAGATCTTTTTATGGAGGGTAGTTTTCATAAGATCCCTAATGATGCTTTAACGACAAACTGGTCTTAAAATATGTACGAGTGATAATCGTGAGAGTTTGAATCAATATATTATCTGTAATGATTGCAACTAACATGGCGTCACCGCGCTGACCTTATCCGACAAAGACGAGATTGTATTCCCCGCTGTCTAAGTGTCAAAGAGTCCATAAGAAAGATACCCCGAGCTCACATAACTTTTATTGGAAAAACACGGTGAAATTTCCTAAACTTTTTGGCCGGTCTGACCGCCAACCCAAAATAAGCCTGCTGCGCAAGCAAGTGCTAATCTATGTCGTGATGCTCAAAAGAGGCCCACCTTTCCTTACAAAAATTTTGGCCGGTCTGACCGCCAACCCAAAATAAGCCTGCTGCGCAAGCAAGTGCTAATGTGTAGTAATGCTCACAAAAGGGCCTATGCAGGTATTTTATGACTAGTCTTAACTGCTTTATGAATACACCTAGACCTTTATTACAAATACTTTTTGGCCGGTCTGACCGCCAACCCAAAATAAGCCTGCTGCGCAAGCAAGTGCTAATCTATGTAGTAATGCTCAAAAAGGGCCAACACAGGGTATTTATGACCAATCTAACTGCTTTATGAATATGATTAGACTCGTCTTACAAAAATTTTTGGCCGGACTCACCGCCAAACCAAAATAAGCCTGCTGCGCAAGCATGTGCTAATCTGTGTAGTTATTCCTAAAAAGGGCCCTCGCAGGGCGTTTATGACCAGTGTAACTGCTTCATGAATATGCCTTGACCTTGCTTACAAAAACTTTGTCGCTGGTCTGAACGCCAACCCAAAACAAGCCTGCGGCGCAAGCAAGTGCTGATCTGGGTAGTAATGCTCAAAAAGGGCCCACACAGGGTATTTATGACGAGTCAAGCTGCTTTATGAATACACCTCGACTTTTCTTAAAATTGCCTGCGCAAGGCAATTATAACTTTATACTCGTACCAATGGGCTGGCGCGATCCCCTTCGCCCATCCAGAATAATTGCAAATAGCCAAGGTCAAGGAAAGCGTCGCCAGCGTAGCCTGGGCCCGAGACCCCAAGCCCCAATGCCTATAAAAATACTACCCGACTAGGTTAAAACTTCCCACGCAGGGACTTTAATCAAAAGAGGAAATTCTGACTGCAACAGTTTTCGAGCGGGTCAGTTTTTTTTTTATTATTTTTTTTTTTGGAAAGATGAGAATCATTAAATGTTCCACGCTCACTATTAAAATTGATTACATCGTTTCGAAATTCGTTTTACCTAAGGCCCCCGTTAGCATTGCCAAATGCAGGAAACAATTCAAAGAATTATGGAGACGGGCGTGCTATATATTACATTCCTAGTTTTTGTCACGCCGATGTTCCTAATCTCAAAAAGCGACTGACCTTAACGTCCAATATTCAAATCTTAATTCTATACTTACCGATCGTAAAGTTCAAGTTGGTGAAAATTTCATCGAATTTCAGGGTTCATTCAGCCCTCAGATTTGCTAGTAAAAATAGATCTGTCAAACGCCTATTTCCATCTGCCTGTCTCAGCCAGCGAGTCTGAATTTGTTTCAAAGTCTGATTTTCAACAGCTGCAGATGACCTGCTTGCCTTAAGGTCATTTCTGACCAATTGGGTTGCCCAGACCTTTCGATTTTTAGTTAATTTAGACTTTTTTCTCCTAGCAAATCAGAACCTCGGCCTTTATCACGAAAAGCCTTAAAAACGGTGCAAATTCTAGAACATTTGGGCTGGCAGGTCAATCATGTTAAGTCTATCCTTACCCCTCGGAGGGCCATAGAATACCTGGAAAATTGTTGGTATCCTCATGCCAACAAAAAGTACTTCCCATTAAAGAAATGCTTGGCCCTGAAAATAAATGCCGTTTTTAAAGCGAAAATCCGCTTGTACAAACGAAATTCAAAGCATTGTGGGCTCCCTAAACTTTGTCCGCTTTCCAGTACTCCGTGGCCGTTTCAATCACAGAGCCCTGTTAGCATTTGGTGCGAGTCCCCTTCACCAGTTCATATATTGTCGGTTCCCTATATGTATATACTAATGGAAGCGCTGCTCGAACTATCATTGTGGATAAACAATGAAAATATAAAATGAATGGGGGCAATAAGAAGATAGGACAAGAAGAGTCAAGTCTCCATTCAAATCAAAGAGAAATGCTCGCGATCCTAAATGCCCTAAAATGTTGTTGCCATTACCTAACAAACTCTTCCATGATAATACAAAGCGACGACAAGTCTGTAGTTGCCTTTCTGAGGAACGAAGGGGGAACTCTGTCATCCTCCCTAATGAATCTGTGTTACAAGGTGTTTCATCTAGTAGACCAGTACAACATTAATTTACTAATTCACTATCTCCCCGGTAAGTTCGATTGCGAAGCAGACCGCCTGTCTCGCCTGCCTGTCGTTTCAGAGTGAAATCTCCTTCTCCTACCCATAATAACAGTGAAAATATTCTCGAAATGGGACACGCCGGAAGTACACCTCGTGTCGGCAAGGGCGTATGAAGTGCCTAATTATGTATCACTGAACGCGGCAGATCGTCAAGCCCAGTTTTACAATGCATTCAGTCGAACGTGGCGTTACCAGCTAGCCTGGATATTCCCAC
The DNA here is from genome assembly GCA_025490895.1 of Thaumatotibia leucotreta. Classification (NCBI taxonomy): domain Eukaryota; kingdom Metazoa; phylum Arthropoda; class Insecta; order Lepidoptera; family Tortricidae; genus Thaumatotibia; species Thaumatotibia leucotreta. The sequence goes on from JALPQI010010428.1 coordinate 8,852, forward strand.
CACCATTCTTAATACCTCAAGTATTAGCACACGCAATGAATACAGCTCTAGGAATTTACCTGATCGTAGCCCCCCTGTAGCCGATAGTTTTTTGGAGAGCTGATCTCAAAAATCGAGCCCTTGCCCCACCATTCACAATACTTGTACTTACTCTAGATCAGGCCCTGATAGACACAGCCTCAGGTCATTCCCCGTCCCAGGCTCAGGAGTTGATGCTAGAAGCAGGAAAATGTGGGGATGGACAGAAAGCATAGAAAACAACAACAAACGAATTTATTACTTCTAGCTGGCGAAAATCATCGTTAAACACTTATAAACACCCTTAGTATAAGTGGTGCTTATGGTCGTGTGGTCGCTCGTGGTCGTTAATGTGAATACACTCTCAACAGCCGATTTTGCTAGATAAATAATTGACCTGCATCAAAAAGTAAGCTTGTCCTATTCGACCATTTAAGTGTACAAATCTGCGATTGCTACCTTAACAGACCCTAATTTGCAGGTCAACCTAGCGTCACATACGCTTGTAAAATATTCATGAAAGGCTATTTTCAATGAAACTTCAAAAGTAAACAACGTAAAGACGTACCTACACGGGATACCGGTACCTTAGTAGAATTGCTTAAAAAAGGTGGTACTCATCAATGAAAATAGCTTTTAGGAATGTTCAAAACCTGCCTCTATCTTATTGTTGTTTGTTCAGGTCATAGGGTATATGACCTTAATTTACTATCTGTTAATAAAAACGATTGTATTGTATCTTATACATCAATAATATTTTGGCCAATTTCTGGGTCAAAACTGATTGTGCCTCTTAAATTATTAACGTTAATACTTAATTTACTACTTTCTGTTAAGTACATTAAAAGAGCACTTTGCAAGAATCTAATTTTAGTTATCTATAGTTTTAGTTAAATGTGTAAAATTACCAATACCCAAACAGGGTTCATGTGAACTAATATTATACAATAAGACCTTGTGTAACACATGATTATCTATATATATAAACGGCAATGTCCTGACTGACTGACTGACTGACTGACTTAAATCAACGCACAGCCCAAACCGCTGATCCTAGAGAGTTCAAACTTAGCATGTAGTTTCTTTATAATGTCTAGAGGCGCACTAAGAACGGATTTTTGAAAATTCATCCCTTAAAGGGGTTAAATGGGGGGTTAAAGTTTGTATGGGGAAACAAGATTAGTTGAACTATTTTATTCGAAATTTCACAGGAATGTTTTTAATAATAAATAAGTAAACACGTGTTTCAGGTTTTTTGAAAATTCATTCCCTATGGGGGTTAAATGGAGGGTTAAAGTTTGTATGGGGAAATAAGATTAGTTGGGCTATTTCATTCGAAACTTCACAGGATAGTTGGGCTATTTCATTCGAAACTTCACAGGAATGTTTTTAATAATAAATAAGTAAACACATATTTCAGGTTTTTTGAAAATTCATTCCCTATGGGGGTTAAATGGAGGGTTAAAATTTGTATGGGGAAATAAGATTAGTTGGGCTATTTTATTCGAAACTTCACAGAAATGTTTCTAATAATAAATAAGTAAACACATATTTCAGGATTTTTGAAAATTCATTCCCTATGGGGGTTAAATGGAGGGTTAAAGTTTGTATGGGGAAATAAGATTAGTTGGGCTATTTTATTCGAAACTTCATAGGAATGTTTTTAATAATAAATAAGTAAACACGTGTTTCAGGTTTTTTGAAAATTCATTCCCTATGGGGGTTAAATGGAGGGTTAAAGTTTGCATGGGGAAATAAGATTAGTTGGGCTATTTTATTCGAAACTTCACAGGAATGTTTTTAATAATAAATAAGTAAACACATGTTTCAGGTTTTTTGAAAATTCATTCCCTATGGGGGTTAAATGGAGGGTTAAAGTTTGTATGGGGAAATAAGATAAGTTTGGCTATTTTATTCGAAACTTCACGTGAATGTTTTTAACAATAAATAAGTAAACACGTGTTTCAGGTTTTTTGAAAATTCATTCCCTATTGGAGTTAAATGAAAGTTTAAAGTTTATAAGGAGGAAACAGATTCGTTGAGCTATTTAATTCAAAACTTCATTGAAGTGTTCTTGCCACTGCAGATGTAGGTACTTATCTACATACCATGTTATATACGAGTATTTTACCTCGAGTACTGGTATTTTTAAAAATTTTACTCCTTAGGGGGTAAAAATGGGGTTGAAAGTTTGTATGAAAAAAAGTTTAATTTTAGATTAAGAAATTTCATATTTCGTAAACTAATTTAGAATAAAAATTTAAGAAAAGTAATCTCAGGATTTTTCAAAATTCACCTCTTAAAGGGTTGAAATGGGGCTCCAAAATTTGTATGGCGAAACAAAATTAGTTGACTATTTTATCCGAAACTTCGCAGGAGTATTCTGTAAATTAAATGAGAACATAAATAATTAACTAACTTAAATTCATTTATTTTTTTCCAAAAACTAACAAACAAAGGTTAATTATTTGTTTACTTCTGGTTCTAGAAATTCCAAATTTAGCACGTAGGTTTCTTTAAGGGTGTAGGGGTGGTTTAAAAAAATTAACTCAAAATTCACACCCTAAGGGGTGCAATGATGGGGGTCCACAGTTTGTATCAGAAAACTTGATTATTTAAACTATTTTATACGAAACTTTACAGGAGTATTCCTAAACATAAAAAGATTAAGACATGTTTCAGGTTTTTTGAGAATTCAACCTCTGAAAGGGGTGAAATGGTTAAACAGTAAAAACATCATGGATATCGTTTCTATGGTTTATCGAGTCACTGTGGTGGGGTCCTGATTGACTGACTCATCACCGGTTTAAATGTTTTGGCTTGACTATTCTAGCATAAGAGAAAAGGACGTAGCCTGTTGCGGATTACATTATTGTTTTGTAGGAGGGTGAATATCTGAGCGTTTCAACCGCCTAATTTTGGTGACATCATTTTTGCCGAAGTTCTAAACGTCTCAATGTTATACTTCGCAATTTGTATAAGGTACCGTGCCTCCTTAAAATGACAAAGTAGCACATTGTAACGAATAGAAACTTTGAAAAAATGGTTAGGTTAAAACTGCGACCATTGCGATCCCACGCAGAAAGGAACGGTTATTAAAATAGGTTTGAGTTAGGTTACATCTGTGACCCCACACATAAGCGAACAGCTATCCAAGTAGGTAGGTTCAGGGTTAGTTTAGAACTGCGGAATAAAAATTACTAAATTTAAACCAAACTAAAATAAGAACCCATAAAGGAAAATCTCCATTATAACCTAAATACAAAATAACTCAAGTACCATTCAAAATTCACAAATTGAAAAATTTATCGGAAACTATTCCTTGACAGAATGACTTGTCGATGAAATGAAAATACTTGAACCGTTGTCTTTGAAACAACATTCGATTAAATATTTGTGGCATTTGAGGCGAAACTAAAAAAAATATCACAAAATTAAAACTTATTTAGGCCACTTTTGAAACTCCTGAGAAAAAAAAAACAAAATAGCATTTATTGTTGGCAGGATTCCGTGTAACATGTATATAACTACATGCGGTCGAAATGGTAACCTCCTTCTTTTTTGAAGTCGGTTGAAAACATTTTTTTTTCATAGAAGTCCAAAATCTACGCGTGCGAAGCCGCGGGCAAAAGCTAGTATACAATAAATGAATTATGAATTAAATACAGTCAGGCTAGAATTTAACTCAAAATCAGGAAACCCTATTAATTTATTGAATTTAAAACGGTTATTTGTTTGCATTTAACTCAAAACTTAAAATATATGGACTTGGACCCTATATTATTTGGTATGGTGACATTTGTAAGTCTGATAATGACGCGGGCATCCAAGCTAGTCCCGGTAGCTAGTGCATCCTGCAGTAGCTTCGAAAAATTTGGTACAAATCCTTCCGTTGGATGAAATCTTAGCTCGCGATAACTGACGCTCACAAAACACTTTTTCTAACGTTTGCTGTAGAGAAATTCGACAATCAGCACCCGTCTTAGTTGTAACTGAATGTTTTACTCCCGTTGATTATTCAATTTGAAAAATAATTGTAAGAAGATCTTATAGATTAGGAGCAAAGGGTACCTAATCAATAAAAAATAGATACATTTTTAATTGATTTATTAATAATAAATTACAATACAACATAATTGAAAAATCCAATGTTACATTGGGTCATTTTTGACTTACCACCAGTTAATTATTACAATTGAGTTTGGTCTGTTGTAGATACATAATTACATATGTAACAATGTATTCAGGTTTAATACAAGCCTAGATTAAGTTGAAATAAGCTTGTTTTTCAGTATTATTGTATGCTAAAGTTGTTTTTCAATAAACAGTATTATTGTATATTATGTGTTTTAATCCATATATCATAATATAAAAGAACATTTTTATTCTTATCACACACGAATGTGACTGTAACTTTACCAGTTACCTAATTGTTTTCACATGATTCACATTGGTGTCTTGCCACCAGGCGATAACAGACAGGTCTCAAATATTAATGTAGGTTTCGAATAACGGTGCAGAAGCTTAATAGCAGTGTTTTACCCTACAATAAAACACATATTAAGCGAAACACCTTATTCGAAACCTACACTTTATAATCCTGCCTGGCGGTTAAAATGCAATATTCCACTCTCACAGTTACTTTTCACTAACTCACTACAAATCTTAGCACTTTCACTTCACTTCACCTTTGTGTAAGTTTTAGTGACGGTGGTGTAGCTATCTATCTATTATATCCATGAATATATCCATGAAATATATCACTGTTTTTGGTGGAACATTGCAAAACGTGTAAATAAAACATTAAATTTGAGAACCAATGACGACGGAGCAAGGCATCCCTACCCTGGTGGCACAAACGGGAAACTGATAGAGGGGATAAAAAGAGTAGAGTATAGTCAAATCAGCAACCGTCACGTCATAGTAAACAAGATTGCCTCTCTCAAATATTAATGTAGGTTTCGAATAAGGTGTTTCGCTTAATATGTGTTTTATTGTAGGGTAAAACACTGCTATTAATGTCGCTGCAGAATTCGACGGAGCTTAAGATGTTTCATTAATGCACATGCTTTAAGGTGCATTCAGACCAAACGTGCATTCGCTATTCTATCCCCCACTCTACGAAATCAACGAATCACGTTTTGTGTAACGATGGAATTTCGTAAAATAGGGGGTTAGAATAGCGAATGCTCGTTTGATCTAAATGCACCTTTAGAATAGTTTGGTTTTAGGAGCAGCGGCCCTACCGCGAACTATGAAATCCCTGAAATTTACGTCTTAACTTCGGTGTTTGTGTTAACCGGCCGGGCATTTATTACAGTTCCTACAAAGACATCCAATGGCCATGTTACTAATGAGCTTCTACTTACCTCCTCCTACGGTCTCCCCAAATTAATAGATACGGTATTTTCTTCAGCTGGGCTAGATGTTAATGACCATGTTAGCTTAAAAATCTTGCACTTATTAGGCAAAAAATGCTTAAATAAATGCGATGCCACGTCCTGCCGATCAACGTCTTTTTCGCTCTAATGTCGTCGACATACTTAAAGCTTTTTTTGGCCGACTTAAGACAATTTTGGGAGACAGGAGACTCTATAAGATAAAATACTCTAGACAATATGAATAATTGAAACTTGTAAACGTTACGTAGTGATTTCATCTGCCAACATTTATTTAGGTGCCTATCACATCATCAGCCTATATTAGTCCACTGCTGGACAACGACCTCTCCTTAGCCCATGCGCATGGACGCATTAGCAGGTAAATGTCCATAATCGCCACGCTAGACAAGCGGCTTGGCGATCGCAGTAATGTGTCCATCACTATGATGATGCTGCTGCCCATCATCAATCTTCGATATATAAATAGTCAGTGACACTTCAATCTCTTAGCTAACTGCCGCCGTAACTACCTGTTATTAGTATGAAAATTATTGGTAGCTATGTCAAAATGACGTGATACGAAAAAAAAAATAATGTCGTATTGTAGCAATTGCTTATTTTAATAAGCCACAGGTTATTCTTCTGCCCTAGAAGCTTTATCATCTCCAATAGTTAGGTATGCTTTTTCTGAATGCCTAGTTAAAGAATCGTGCATTTAAAAATAAATGAAAAACGGATGTATTTGTAACCTTTAGGTATGTATAGCAATCTTTTGACTAAGCGGAATTCTAAGCATAAATATCAACAGGACTTGGCGGTAGCTCGAGTGAACCCGGAACTGTTAACGGATCAATCATGCCTACTGCTAACTTAGAAGGTTGCTATCACAAATGTATTGTGATTTTCTACAACGCCAATAAGTACCTACCTACTATGTTGTTAAAAAAATCTTTTATCTTCTAACCAACATACTTATATAAATATGTAATTATTTAATGGCAGAGTAATTAAATGTAGGTATAATTTTAGGTATGAATTTTGTACCTAATAACAAAAGAACAGATGCGTAATAGAAATGTGACGATGTTCCAGAGCTAAGTCTAAATCTTCACACTTGGCGAGTTTTCCCTTAAATTAAATATTATACCGTCATGCAGTTTGTACGTATAAATTACTATTTACACCGATATATTAATTATGTACAGATACATACATAATTAAAGGGCATAGGTACTAGTATAGGTATATCAACAGAAAATACAAATGTATGCTAACTATTTTTGCAATGACCATGAGAAACACGTGAAATAATGTACATATCTGCATGGCTTCCACATAATATACATTAAGTATAGGTAAAGTTTATCCTTAATAGTCAGCACGGCAAGCACATCATGGGCGCGGGACGACAAAAACTGCGACATAGAGTTTTCTCGAGCTATGTCACGAATTGGTAGCACAACATGCGCGCGAGATAACGCTGACTCGCGATGATCTATCAAAGCGACATAAGGTAAACGCAGGTATTAACGCCCCCCTTAAGGCATTTTTTTAATCAGGCCTAGTTTTTAAGTATACACGTTGTCCCAAAATTTAATTTTCCTGTTTTATGTGCTACCACGATAATTAAAAAAGGTAAATAATGAGTGACTCGTCCTTTAATTGAACATTAAGATGTCAAAAATCTATTTCTAAATTACAGAATCGATTTCTGCTATTAACGACCCATAAAAATGGGTGTGAAGGTATCAACGATTTTTAAGCAGCCATTACCGATTGAGTTTCAATAGTAGATTGTACAACAAGCGCATAAAGGGAACCATTTCTACCCGAGGCAATTTTATGTTAAAATAGTAGACGAGGGTAAAAATGGACATTTATGCCTTTGTGGTACACCGCTTTTCACTTTGATTACGAAGAAAATAAAATATATTTATATAGGTAATATTTCTAAATAATTTAATACCTCCCTACCAATTTTAACTGGATCTCAGCTGGCTGACAGAATCTATCTCTAAATGATGATTATGAAATTAAACATTGAATAAATTGATGGATTTCATTTAGTTTGATATTTAACAGTTTTTAATGTGTTCGTTTTGGAAGAGGCTGATCGGGCAACTCTTCCTACCAAAGCCACATGTTTGTTGAAACTGGTATTTTTGTAATTAGTAATTTATGGCATTAATCATTTCCTTAATATTATAACTACCTACTTATTTAGGTACGGTCGGTAATACCTTCTTATGGTTGGTATCAGCGATTTCTATGAGTCGTTGATAGAATATGTAAGAACTAACGTAAAATGTATTACCGATCCATATTAAACAATAATAATATTGTATTTTTATTATCTTTGTCGCTACAAAACACTTTCTGATTACGTGATATTAAAAATTTAGGACCTAAAAGCACTTTTAATGGATAAAACTTCGTCATAAATAATGTCTAAGATAATATCCGTTTTCCAAATATATTGTATTTTGGTTAACTTTATAACATCAAAAGAAGAAAACCAAGTGCTAATGTGTATGTCGTTAATAGTTTTTTGAAAGTTACAATTATTTTGATCTCAATTAATCCATAAACATACTTATGTTTTCATAGAATAATATCGTACGAGAAAGAAAAAACAAAACATGACATTTTAGTCATTACCGACCTATGGGTCGTTGATAGCTGCTACTACTAAAAATAATGAAGCAATCACCGCCCAAATTTAATTTTATATTTTATATATGATAATGGATGTTATTTGATAAATTGTGATAAAATATCTGTAATTTATAAATAAATGAATATGATTAGCAATAAATGAAGATGTAAAGTAGTCAATTGTTAAAATAAACGTCTTAGACAAATAAGTCGAGTCCTTACTTGAAAGTGCAAGCGCCAGTATGGAATGTCCTTCTTTCTCGGTACTCACAACTTGATTGATGGATTTTTATCTTTTATCGAACTACCACTCAAACTAACTCAACCGTACCCTATACTCAAGAAATAAACGCTTCTGGAAAACAACCTACCTACCCTCACATAAGTTGTGGCAATGAAAAAATACCGAATTACTTATTAGGTCGCTAATACCTTCGGATTTTCGATGGAGCGTTAATAGCTGCGTTTACCTTAATTATTTCGCTTGAAAGTCCCACGCGATATATCCTCAAAATTCGTAGCACAAGTGTACCTTGAGCGATAAAATACATTGCGTTTTAATGTCAAAATGCGACAAATTGTCTTCGAGATGTGAAGGTGGCGAGAAAGTCGAGAAACACATAAACTTCGTTACGGATTGCAAATTTAGGCTATCAGTCGAATTATTATTGTAGCTATGAGCTATGTATTGGTAGTTATGAATAATCTGTTTTAGTACATGCGTTCTAAGGCATTATTTAATGTTTTAATATTAACAAACTTCGTTTCATTACCGACCCTACAGTCGATACCGTAATCTGAAGACCCATGGAGGTTCAATAGAGAATCAAATGCTAGTAATATTTTCAAAAGTAGCGGTTGTAAAGTAGAAGTATTTACGTACCTACCAATGCTAATAGCTATTGAATAGAAGTATCTAAGGGCAAGATACATAATTGTATTAATTGTGATAGCGATGTTCGGTGTAGTATACCGTACAACTACGCAGCTATATTTTACAAGTACAATATAATTAAGAAAAGCGGCATTTGTACACATAATTTATATAGGAAAAGGTAGATCAGCCTCTATTAGTTCACAGCTGCATGGGCAATGTCCTTTCCTTAGCCTATGTGCATGGACGCATTAGGAGGTTAATATATACCCATAATCGGGAGTAGTGTGTCCACTATGATGATGCTGCTGCCCATCATAGTGGACACACTACTCACACTACTACCCATTGCTAAATAAATAGTCAATGACACTTCAATCTTTAACCGACTCTTACGACACCAACGGGAAGAGTTGGGGGTGGTGACAAATGTAATCTTACTACCGTTTCGACACGGCTAATAACTAGTATTTTAAACAAATAAAAATATATATAATAAATAATCCAGTATGTATTTATTTAAAAATATAATATAGGTATTTATTATAATAACATGTATCAAATACTCAATGTAACAAATATTTGTATCGTAAAGAACAGTTGAGCCAAACAAGTTTACAATCACAAATATATTAATAATTTAATTAGATAATAGACGCCTGTAATTTCTGCTCTATTGTAGACGATCGTCTGAATTGAATGGGCACTTTTATACTTTGCCGCGGAAGTTCGCGTCCACAGTGTTATATTTCTTCCACTATGTGAAATGTGATTTACTAACATAAATTGTAATAACATGAAACCTCATAAATATAGTGAAAAAATATCATACACCCGTGGGCTCTAACTATAACTTCAACGATATGCTTTAAAACCACCCAACCAAACGCAGGCTGCGCCACGAGCTCGGGCGCCAAGCGTACTCTTGTTCACGACGAGCTGCAGAGCGCGACCCAGCAGCCGCCTTCAAGGCTGTTGTGGAATCCGATCTGCTGAATGCGAACCTTTTTCTTCAGTTTGCGCCATATCTTTAAACAGTATGAATAATTCATTAATACCATGCTTTATTGACAGCTCCGCAAAAATAACCTGCAGATCGAATAAATAAGCGTAGTATGATTTTTACTATACATAATACTATCAGACGCGATGTATGTAACTTAAGGTGCTACTTTTCTTGACCATACTTAACCTTAATAATTAAGTTGGTATATGGAGGATATCCGATATATCAACTACTTTTAGGTCATAGGTATATTGTTTTGGAACCTGGAGGATGGATTAAGGAGGCGAGTATCGGGTACGAAAACGAAACCCTCATATTTCCATTATAAACTTAAATGATTTGTACAAGCTTTCATCGAAATACCTGCTAGTAATTCGAAGAACCGATATATTTATTTTTTGGAGTTTGACCCAATATAGGTACTTCATCTTTTCCGGATTCACATTCTCCCTCTGGAAACTATGGGTTTAGTTTAACGACATCTTGCTTTGTATTATTATTGGGCTCCGATGACTGAAATATAATTCATAAGTATCATAACATACATTTGTATTAAAGAACTATGAACATTAATTTCAAAAAATATACGGTTGAAATGTAAATAATCGTTACTAACATCCACAGTAGGTACCTAAGTAACTTATAAAGAGTATAAAAGGCTATAATTAACTTAAATTTTACGTTCATGAGCCATTTAAAATATCGCCACCAAACACAATCTACAAATGTCATGCGACAGATTATTATTGTGACACTTTGACATTTTCATATTAAAATGTCCTATCTCTTTAATCTTTATACTACGTGAACGAGACAAAGTTATCGTGACTAGAGATGTTTCATTTTTAAAGCTTGCTGTTCACTCATAATTCAACATTATTTATACCGATTCAGTGTTGCTAGGAAAGAAAAGTTAGTCCCACACATAAATGGCAATACTTGTTATGTCGCCCGCGGGATGACTCTTTCGCATGGAACCACAGATAAAATATAGGGTAGATTCCGTGTATTAAGACATACATGAACAAACTATTGTCATCCTTCACCCCATCTCAAGAAGTATTCCATAAGGAAAAAGAGACAAATAAAGTAGCTCTACTTGGTCGTGAACTCCATCAACGACTCCATTTTCTTGAACAATGCTACCAACCTGACTAGATAAAATGTCATTACTATTAGTGATGTCCAGTCTTCAATCGTATACTTTTATCGTCAATAATAATATTTTAACCAAATTAGGTAGCAAATACAGTAGGAATAAACCTTATTTCCTACTCAAAATCACGAACTTCTTCGATCGTGATTTCAAAATCTACATTTTAGGATAAAAATAAAATCACAAAGTTAACGAAATATTTTCTTTAATTAAAATGTCATAATGAGGGTTTCCTAAAACGTATGCCACTAGTTGGCGCCACTTAGCCGTAAGGTCCCGCTAAGAAACACAATTATCTAACCCCAAAGAAAGACTAAGTAAATGTTTTTTTTTTTTTAATAAAGTTTAAATTTTTTTATGTATTTTTTTTAACTCATACAAAATATTTAAACCAGAAACTATAAACATAGAATTAAGACAAGTTTCTGGACCTGCTCCTGCCCTGGTGATTTTCAGAAAACTCTCATTATAACATGTTTTATGGACTTATCATTCCTTAAAGCATACCTAACAATTTTGGTATGATGGCTTCTTTATAATTAAATTAATCAGTCTACACAAGTATCACATGAGGGTCATTATTAAACTAAATTTAATTTACTTGCTGGTTGACATAACATTGGATGATTACCAAATATGGTGGGTAGTACGTCAGAATGTAATCACTTATTCGCGTACCCTTGCCTGAAACAACAGCTTAAAATTGTGCGGAGCATATTTTTGAATACTCTTTAGGGTACCAGTTGTCTGCCTTTTTGATATTTTTGACCCATAATAGCCTTTGTTCAGTGTCCAGTGGAAACCTGTTGGACATTAAAAACATCGATTCATTTTTGAGTTGACTATCAATACATTTATCGATATCACGATCGGTCTCTTAAGTACCACACTATGCGATACAAATGTTTGAATCCCACTATTTATAATTACATTACGAATGTAAATACAAATGGTTTAATCACAAAACTACACATATGTATCCGACAACAAATATTGAATAAGATTTTCAGTTACTTTTACCTTAATAAGGTTCGAAATCTTAAAATTCAAGTCAAAACTAAATTGCCGGTGAAACGTAATGTCTTTATTTTGTTCATTCAGGTAACCCTGGCGGTTTTTACACCCTGGAACCACACAAGTCATCACTTTTATCACATTCCGTGCACTTATCGAACAGAAATATACATGAAAAGCTTTATTTTAATCACTTTTACTATTTGCGGTTTAGGTGCACTAGTATACACAAACAAAGATCGTTGACAGGCATTGCCGGCGTCACCCACAGATAAAATAGACTCGGTCTATCAATTTTATATGTCTATGCATGGAACTAATTTCTCGAGCTGTTAACTTGTGCTACCAAAATCGAGAAAATGACGGCTAGAAATATAAATTTGACAGCCGCGACATGGGTTTGTCGCAGCGCGAGCTATCTCGCGCTCAATGATGTGCTGACCGGGCAGGTTAGGTAAAAATATAAGTTTTAATTTCCACGGACCCAATATGCATAGTAAACGTATGAAGTATTTCAGTTTCACTTGTGATCTCCTAAGACAAGTATACCTATTTAGATGAATATTATATCTAGAAATCTTGCTTAAATCTCCAAATGATAAATTAATTATATGTCGATGGATTTTTTATACTCTTTAACCCCCTGACCATGGTAAAGAATAATAGTTATTTATTATACAAGGGGGCAAAACGGAACCCTTATAGATTCGTCATGTCCGTCTGTCCGTCTGTCCGTCTGTCACAGCCGATTTACTCGGAAAGTATAAATGCTACAGTAACGAAATTTGGTGAGAATATGTGTTGTATGAACCGCTACAGGATTATGATACTAAATTGTAAAAAAAACCATTGGGGTGGGGGCCCTCCATACATGTAACTGAGGGATATAATTTTTTTTTTAGTTTTACATAAGCGTGTGGGGTATTAATAGAAAGGTCTTTGAAAATGATATGAAGGTTTATCCATCACATTTTTATTTAAGCAAATCGTTTTCGAGATATCAGCTCTCAAAGTCTGAAAAATGTGTCCCCCCCTCTATTTTTTTAACTACGCGATATAAAATTCTGAAAAAAATATATGTTATGCACATTAATAAACTCTATCAACGATTTTTGGTTTGATTAAATTATTTCCTATAGTTTTTGAGGTAGGTTGATTTAACTGTATTTTTTTAATAATAAATTGATAATGGTACGGAACCCTTTGCGCGCGAGTCCGACTCGCACTTGGCCGGTTTTTTATTATTAAGGTTATTGTAGTAGTTCTTCTTATTTAAGTTTATAGTTTTTTTTTCTAGTTGTATCGCTCCTTAAGTATATGTAGGTAAATATATTGTATAATGAGAGATATTTCCGGTACCATTTGTTTATACGCCCTATAAATGGATGCCTAGGCAAGGTGGCAAACTGCCAATCATTGCCCATTACCTACTCATACAAAATATATATCTAAACTGGAGGTCAAGTGATAAATTCCATACACGTACACACTTTTTTTTGCGATTGCCATTTCAATTAGCAATGTTCATATTGGCGGCATACTACTTATACCTACAGATGTAATGACCGTTGACTGGCAGAGAATGCCTTAAGGCATTAAGTCCAAATGATGTACTGATGATGGTGCAAAAAAGTTTAGATAAACAATTGTAAATAGGATACTGGGATTCGAGTTACAACTTACGCTTTAGACGTAATCAATTTGACATAGCATGCTTCATAGACAGAAAGGTTCGTAAGTCACGCACAAAGTGACCTTCAAATGTCTCTGGTCGTGACATATGAACTCGAATTACGTATAAGGAACTACCAAGGACTGATTTTAATTATAGTTTGCCATTTTGAGGCACATGCTTCAGCTGCTTATTGTCTGTTGACCTATTTCTCGGTTTGTAACAAAAGAACCTACAAGTTATATACCTACTTAGGTATGTTATGATTATGACAAATTGATATTATGAAAGGCAAAGAATCAATCGATGACTAGCCATAAAACGTAGGTTAAATTAAACCATCGAGAAAAATTGTAAACATGTTAGGTTGTTTTTAGGGTTTCGTAGTAAACTAGAAAGTCTAGGATCCCTTATAAGGGTTACTATAAATAGTTAGGAGAAACTATAAATATTTTCGCCATGTCCGTCTGTCCGCTGCATAGATCAGTGGCCGTAGTTAGTACTAGAAAGCAATTTCGTACCTATAGGTACATATTAATATAATTTCGTCGACAAAGCTGTAGAACAAAATGTACAAAAAAAAAATCGGGTGCCTCCCCTAGTTGTATAGTGGGGATGATTTTTTTGTTTTGATGTAATCATGTAGCGTGGGGTATCGTTAAATAGATTTTTCAAAAAGAATAATAGTCCCAAATGGAAGTTTATTCTAAAATCAATATTTTAGAATGTGAGCACAAAACTTTTGATCCATGGGTCCAAAAAATATAAAAAACATGGTTGTGGGCTTACAGAATACCTACTTTAAAATAAAACTATTTCGAACATACAAGTAATCGGTCCAGCCGTTTTTGCATAAAACTACGGAACCCTTCACCGAGCATGGCCCGACATGCTCTAGGCCGGTTTTTTTTGTGCACGTGCTCCCATATTTTGAAATGACGAAATGGTCAAATATATAACACCAAATAACTTTTTTGCTTGTCATTGTAGGTACCTATACTACCTATACTAGGTTGTATAAATAATATTGTCCTTGTTAATAATAATTAGCATTTATTTAACTACCTATCATTCAAATAAATCCTGTGTTAGGTACATTGTATTGTATCTTAAGTTATTTTTAGTGCATTTTATATTATTGCCTTTAATTTTATTTATAACGTATTATAAGATAAAAAGCGAGAGACCACCACACTGTGACAGATATTTATGTCTTTTATATTTTTCAACACAGGAATACCTTTTCCAAAATTAAGAAGAACATAAATAAGCCGCAAAAAATCCGCTAATTCTGGCCTTCCCGAGTTGGGGGTAGCGGGTGAGGGGTAGTCCGATCCATCAACGCTGTCACGTGCCATTAGAGGCCTGTAGGAATGGCTGCTAGAAAGTACCGTACATTTCTTTGGGTACCTTTTAAGATATTGCAAACTTGAAATCAATAAGAATAATAATTGAATACCTATTCAATTTGTATAACGTAATAGATACCATAGTCTTTTTTAGAATTATAACTAACGTGAGACTCGAAATTGCGTGAATAACTTGCTTACTAAATATTTAAATAGGTACTATCGTCGTTTAGAAAACGTTAATTTGATTCCGTCCTTTGGGGTCATTAGGAAGCTGGTTTGGTATTTGAACTTTTGCAAGGTATGACTAGACGGTTGAACGCTGAATTTTGACAGCAGCTTGGCTAATCCGACCCGGGACTGGAGCTGGGCGAAGCGCCAACCTGGAAAAGAAAAGATATAAATATAAAGGCGATACGTACTACTATTAAATTTTCTTCTAGATACAAGTATTCACAAAGTCTTTTTCCCCTCACTAGGTCGTAAAGTGCTCGTTTATCCTTTAATACGAACGTGTAAAAACGCTTATTATTCACTTGTGTGGCAAAGTAATGACCTTGGAGCGTAAATCGTTCCAAATTAATGATAATTAAATAATTTGTTTGAGAATTTAGTGTAAAATACAAACCTTTATATAATATGATGATTTTAACACATAAATACTAAAATTCCATAAGTAACAATTGTTTTAGTGAATGATGATAAGATGACTAGATGCAATCACAAAACGCAGAAAATGTCAACGTCAACATTGTCAATGAATATTATAGGTTATAATCTTTATTTACCGACTCGAACACGCATAAAAATAGTAAACTAAACAACTTTCAGAGTGTTCTGTTATAATTTTGTAAAAATAATGAATGAGAATGATTTGATAATGCATTGGCGTTGGTGTGCAACTACAGGAATGTGTTAAAATCGGGCTGCGTTTACTTTTTCGTGCTAAGTTTACTGCGACAAAATCTTGCATTAAATACATGATGCATTTGAAAAATTATTATCACTTACCCGATGATGATTCTAATGTGAACAAATAATTACCTTTTTTGAGTTTCCTCGCTATAGTGAGGGGAAAAGTTTTGTGTTACACACGGGTGCAAATGTATTTTACTTCTCGTATGTTAAAACACTCGCTGCGCTCAGGATTATATTTTAGAACCACTCGCTTCGCTCGTGGTTCAACTATAGAATCCGTTCGCTTGCTCGTGTTTCAATTTCATACTCGCGGGTAAAATACAACTTTGCACCCTTGTAAAACAAATAACTATTAGCATTAATTTCTCTATAGCATTCATGAATGAAAATATTTATATGAGTCTCGTTACATGCAAGGTACCTATCGTCGTTGCGCCTGCAAAAACCAACATGTGGTGGATTTTAATTAATTCCATTAATACCCTTCGTATAAAGTCACTAGGTTACTATTTCGAAGTCATAAATAAATCACATACTTAGTGGATTTTACAGGCGCAACGACGCTATGTCATTCTAGGTAATTTTTTTTTACAAGAAATTTTAAGTAAAGACGTTTTAATACAACGTCTTTACTTAAAATTTATACTATGAAATGAATACATGTTTCGCTTGTATACTCATACTTAGGTGATTTTGTAAAAATACATACCAATACAATGTCGAGGTCCAAGTCCAAAAGATAAGTAAGAACAAGAATGCCTCGATGCCACATTCTCAGGGGAAAACCGATCTGGATCGAATACCTCAGGGTTGGGATAATTCTTTGGATCCATATGTATAGCAGGAATGGGGATTACGATTATCATTCCTTTTTTCACTATTAAGTCTGTGCCCGGAATTCTATAGTCAGTCAAAGCACGTCTTCTTAGATGATCTGTTACTGGATGAAGCCTCAATGTTTCATCAAATACTTGGCCCATATATTTCAGGCCTGAGATAGCTTCGTACGTTAACTTTCCGTCGTACTTTTGTAACACCTGTTCTATTTCTGTGACAACTTTTTCTTGGATATGCGGGTTCATTGCTAAATGGTGTAACATGTAGGACATTGTCAGGGCGCTAGTTTGATAGCCTGCTGCGTAAAATATAAACATCATGCCAGCCATTATGTCATCAGTTATTTCTAATGTTGATTCAACATCAGTTTCTTTCATTACTAGCGAAATTTCTTTTGCTTTTCTAAGACCTAACATTAAATCTACAAAATCATTTCTACCACTCGGGCAATCATTCCTTTGAACGATAACATCTTTTGTTAAGCGAGTGAAAAAATTTCGTACTTCCTGTGATCCAATAGAGAGCTTAAAACGTTTTAATATACCAGGATAAATCATTTCAAGTTCAAGTTTGTAATTAGTAGTAAATACTTTGGGCTCAAGTTCTTCAAGTATATTAAATTGACTATCAAATGTGTCTATATCGAGACCGAATGCGCAGGAGGTAATGCAGGCTTGAGTATATTTTTTAATGATTCCGTGGACTTCTTGATTCGGTTGTTCTTTTGAAATCTTCTCTACGTACTTTATAAGTTTGTCCCCGCGTTCCGTGATCAGGTACATCATACTTTTTAGCTTTCGTGAGGTGAAAATTGATGTACAATGTTGCCGCAGCACTCGCCACGTGTTACCATTAAAGGCGAACAGATTAGCTTCAAGGCCTTCTTCGGCAAAATCCATATCGCGGTCCGTAAAGTTATCAAAATCTTTAATCAGAATGTGCTTTAAGATTTCAGGATCTTTCACTATTAAACTCGGAGATCTCATTCTAAATATTCCTATAATTTTCTCATTCGGATATTTATCACAAATGTCTTTATACACTTCGATTGCTGATCTTCTCTTTAATGCAAGATCCTTAATGTTTCCGAAGAAGAAAGTTGGCTCTGGGCCAGTGACATGTCTCTCTTTCCAGTAATTATTGTATTTAGTAAAATGATTATAAAAAATTAAAACGACTGCGATAAATACTGCTAATTCCACCAACATCTTGACAAAAATGACTGTAGCAGTTTTTGTAAATAAGGATACCGGATTGAATAAGGTTTATTTAAACAGCTGTGAGAAGATTTTTGTGGAACTACTCAGTGGCAGTTACTATAGATATTTATTGAGTAACCCCCTTATTCATAAACGTCTGCTAACTTAACAAGCCGCTAAGTATTGTTTGTCCCTTTTGCTCTTATGGACACATTGTTAAGACCGAAAGGGACAAACAATTATTAGCGGCTTGTTAAGTTAGCAGACGTTTATGAATAAGGGGGGTAAGTATTTAATATGTGATATAACTAACTAATATGTATTTATAACGCAGCGCTTATAATAAAAACTATAATCATGGAAATTCAGTAGGTATATTTGTTAAATAAATGGGGCTGACACGGTAATAATCAGGATGGTTTGTCTGTTAAGGTTTAAAAATTAAATTAGTTCATAACATGTAAAATTTTAGCATTACATAATAAACAGATGTCTTTTTACCTATAAGGTCATGTTATATACAATAATTATTTAAAGTGTTTAGTTTCTTCACTGTTGAACTCAGGCACATAACCTAAAAATCCCTAAAAAAAAGGAATTTCGCCGAGCCGTGCAGGTTTCACGTTTCGCGCAAATAAACGCGTACCTACACCGAATATCTCGTAGCAGGGTCCGACTCGTACCCTGATACGTATGTATGTACCTATAGTCAGAGACCTAAGATCCAGTTTGGATTAGTTTCGTGTGGACCGCTATTCAGGTCATGTATGCTTGTACAAGCACATAAAGGTAAGTAAATAATTCAAAACAAAGCAAATTCAAATCGACGACAAACTTCAGATTATCTGTTTGTGGAAGTGCTTTAACTTGCAGTAAGGATTTTTTTATGTGCTATATTTTTATCTTCGACTGTACCGTCCCTAATTTTATTTAACGTTGCGTTAATCAAAGTTATTTCTTGTATAATAATAATGATCTGTATATTTCACTCATTTTATGAATATAGCAGCTACTTGAAGCCGATTCAAATATTTCAAATATAATATTGATTCGATGTTGCCTCGCGAACCACGTCAACACTTACCGTAAACATGGTTTGCGCCTGCCATTTTAAATTAATCAACAAATGCCACATAAAAATCACGGGAATACTCGTTTATTTATTAAGTTACATGAAACTACTTTGTAGGTAGACAATTTTCATGTAATTAAATGCAAATCCAATTATTCAGTAAACAGTACAAGGGAGCCGTCACGCTGCTAAACTGTTGGTACAACTTTTGTCAGACGACTCGGAAAGTTTTGATGGATCAGCGTCACAAAATAGCCTGAGCGAAATAAGCTAAGCGAGCGGAACTGTTGAAAACAAGAAAACGTGTACGGCCAAGATATACCTACTTTGGTACTGTAGTTTGTATCATTTGTAATTACATAGTTAAGTTCACATATTGTCAGGGCATGTTTCAATAAAGTCTGCTTCTATCTATCACATACACCTACAGAAGGTACTGTAGAGTCTACAGTACTGTAGTTTTGGACCCATCATCGCATTAGTACCAACTTCAAATGTATATTGTAGAGGTAGTGAATGTTATTAACGGTTCAATGAAATATAAGTTTTAATTTCCACCGTCCTTTCACTGGCTCTTGAAAGTCTTGAATAACTTGAATAAAGTGTCCTAAATATTGAGCAACTTTACTCAGATATAGTTTAGTTAATGTGTATGTTTAGTTAGTGGTGTATTTAGGTACAATCAAAGGAGACCTAAGGTGTACATATAAAATGCTCAAAAATATGTCCCAGTGCAGTTTAATTCTGTGTAATAAGAGGATTCTTTCGATACATATTTTTGCACTTGTCTGTACGTAAACAGCCAATAAAAATGTACTTTTATCATAGTCTATAATTTGCTTCTGCGATTATCGACGCGGATAGACCCTACGAACGAGGGGCTCGTAGTAGCTACAGTATTCTATGCTACAAAAATTCTAATTTTCGCATAATACTTATCAACATCCCAATTCCGTCAGGAAAAAAGTAACGAAAATGTCAATCTTCAATATAGGTAGGAATAAAATATAATGCGGGCTTCGCCGATCCATCACGGCGCAGACAGATTTGGAGAACCTACTGTGCACGTGTACGTAATAATACGAAATTCGACATGGAATGCCGGAATATTACGTTATTTATAAAATTCTCGTCTCCCTGTTTACGCTTCAATTTCTATTGTAAATGGCTTCAAGAGTGTTTTTGCCCAAGTACTTTCGTATATAGGTATTGAAATCTATGCAATCATCATGTCAGTTTCGTGACCAATAAATTTAAGATTAATTGGTAGAATATAGCTAGGAATCTAGAAATTTCATTTCATTAGATTATAGGTACCTACCTAATATGTAGGATGGGTAAGTTAAATATTAGTTTGTGATAATTATGACCAAACTAATTTAGGAGATATGTGAATCAAATACTAAAATACTTTTTTAACCCTAGGGTTTACACTAGTCACGATTTTCTTTTATGTAGGTATACTTTCTTACAAATCAGGTGTCTTTCTCGCTTAACCTAAGCATCTAGGTACCTATCTACTTTATTCGTACTTTATATGGTCAAGGTGAGTAAGTGAAACATACTTTCCACTATACTCAACTCAGGGCGAATTTTTACATAAGTAGTAAATGTATGAAGTGTTTCAGTTGACTTTCCGTAGCCGTACCGTGAATGGCAAGTCACGACTAGTTTTTACTGGATACGTAAAGTAGTCTAAGGGTGAAGACACATTTATCAGCATGCGTACGCATTTTGTCTAATAAAATTGGCCGTTTAGTATGAAACGTGTAAGCATGCTTACGCGTGCGGAAAGCTGGACGCGGTCCCATACTAAACTGACATTTTCTATAGACAAAATGCGTACGCATGCTGATGAATGTGTCTTCACCCTAACACGCTCGCACTGATGTATTAGAGCGAGCGTGATGGACTTTACGTATCGGCAAATCGGCATGGACATAGGTAGATATTATTTTCTAATCATAACTGCGAGTGTCGATCGACACGATTTCCTATTTACGATAGTGACGATTTCCCTCCGCCGTGGCTATTCCCCATAATTCCTATAAATTAATAGCTTTACTTATAATTAGATCAAATGAGAAGATAAAACTGATAGTTAGCCTTCAGTATTATAATATTTTGACGCGTTTAAATACAACTGAACCAATAATTGTACAGCATTGATGCATCCAAGGCTATCCGATTCAGCGCAAAGTACAGTCGCCATCAAATATCGGAGCGTCCAGGGTGCTCACGATTCTCACGAACTCATGAGCAGCGGCCCTACCGCGAAAAACGAAATTCATAAATTTCGAGGATTTGTCTCTCTCACTCTAATGACGCCTTCGTTTGAGTGACAGAGAAAAATCCTCGAAATTTACGAATTTCGATTTTCGCGGTTGTAGGCCAGGCCTCTATTGTCATGGCGTTCGAGTACATGTTCAGATATTTTTGAGTAACGTGGCTGCTCCTATATTATACTACAGTAGTTTTGGAGAATATATCAGTGTTTTGAGCTTTCAAACTTTCAATAGAGTGAACATACCTACAGTGGGTACCTATTTAATACACAAATATGGAAAAAATGTGTAAATTAAAATACCACAGGACAAGAATGACATGCCAAGGCCGTCAAAAGTGGGAAATAGTCTCGGATCACGTGTAATTGTAGGCTGAGGCGAAGCCGCGGCCGACAAACATGTGATCCGAGGCTTTCCCATTTAATAGCCGAGGTGTGTATACCTAAGTACTATTTTACTGCTCAACGGAGCCGGCAGTCGGCAACTTAGTTTAGGCGACCGGCACTTTTAATATATTAAATATATTATCAATATTTTCGATTTTCAGGTAGGTACTATTTTTAACCCATTTTAGACTAGCGGTACCATACGGGACCACTTTTTTGTGAGTTAAAAATTTGCAACTTTTTCTAACTTATGACGCTTTAAACGATATTTCATTGATTAGATATTATTAATAAGGACACGGTGCTACTTATAACGTTCCAGAATTATACCCTATTCACCGAAGTTGGGTGTAATAGAAGGTTAAACTTAGTGCACTGCAAATTTTCGAAGAAAGTTGGACACACGGTTGAAGTTTTTTCTAATATTTTATTTACTGATGAACACATTATCAATATTATTGAAAAACCATGTAGTGTAACGATATTGCTTTTAAATAAATTATTCAAAATAATCCTGGTAAGTATAAATATTATAAATATTGTTCGTTAAAATTACTGGTACCAAATGGGATCGCTAGCCGTTCCCTGTGCGTTATTATTTTATTGTGTAAAATATTTTAAGTTAATTTATGTGTATTAAGCATGCTAATTTAACATTAATTTAATATATTAATGGAATGTACCTACCTAGGTACTACATACATTACTTAGGATCTCAATCAATCCACAGAAAGTAGAGCGAGCGTCGTTGTACATAATACATTGGGTACCTATACCACTGTATAGGTACTTCACGATAGATGATGTACATATTTACTTATTTAGTACCATTTTCTCATCTCAGCTTCTTGTCCAGGATACGAGAAAATTGTTATTTTTTTGTATTTGTGTGTGTGTGATACCTACTAGTGCAGTATTTATCAGTCGTTCGCTTCCTGTTCTCTAATGCTGGGAGGTTAATTGTTGGCAATCGTTTTCAAGTATTAATAGTTGACAAATATTTAAATTTTCTGTACAATTAATTTTATTTCCTTCGAACGATCAATGTATGCATATCCTGCTTAGTTGTCAAAAGCTGCGAGTGGCTGCGGACTGTACGTACATGCTTCTCACTGAACTTTTCTTACAAAAATAATCACGTTTAAAATTAGCGTTTTTAATAAAATAATGCTCGCGGTTTAGCTAAAAATCTGCATCTCAATTCAATCGTCGGTTTGAATAAAAGCCGGCATGATGTTAACACACTGTATACATAATCGTTAAGTCGTAATATGTGAAAATATTAATGACATAGTTTTCCTTCGACGCTACTCGTATACTTGACTAGACTTGTGCATCCCTTATTCATTGTGAATGTCTGGCTTTGTGATTGTCAAACCTATACAGATGTAGCGTATTTCAGATTTTCACGGAAACATCCAAATTGCTGTGACAATTTCAGTATCTTTTGCACAGATGCTAAATAAATAAATTCGGGCGTTTCTGTGAAAATATTAAGGCAATAGTTAGGTATTTGTTATACAAGGGTGCAAAGTCGTATTTTACCCGCGAGTATGAAATTGAAACACGAGCAAGCGAAAGGATTCTATAGTTGAACCACGAGCGAAGCGAGTGGTTTTAAAATAGAATCCTGAGCGCACCAAGTGTTTTAACATACGAGAAGTAAAATACATTGGCACCCGTGTGTAACACAAAACTTTTCCCCTCACTATAGCGAGGAAACTCAAAAAAGGTAATTATTTGTTCTCATTACAATCATCATCAGGTTAGTGATAATAATTTTCGAAATGCATCACGTAGGTATTTAATGCAAGATTTTGTCGCAGTAAACTTAGCACGAAAAAGTAAACGCAGCACGATTTTAACACATCCCTGTAGTTGCACACCAACGCCAATGCATTATTAAATCATTCTCATTTATTATTTTTACAAAATGATAACTGAACACTCTGACAGTTGTTTAGTATGTGTGTTCGAGTCGGTGAATTAAGATTATAACCTATAATATTTATTGACAATGTTGACATTTGATATTTTCTGCGTTTTGTGATTGCGTCTAGTCATCTTATCATCATTCACTAAAACAATGGTTACTTATGGAATTTTATGATTTATGTGTTAAAATCATCATATTATATAAAGGTTTGTATTTTACACTAAATTCTCAAACAAATTATTTAATTATCATTAATGTGGAACGACTTCCATGAGCATTTTACGTTTTGTTATTTGTTAAACGAATGCTACTTCGCGCTACGCTCCAAGGTCATTACTTTGCCACACAAGTGAATAATATGCGTTTTTAACCGTTCGTATTAAAGGATAAACGAGCGTTTTACGAGCTAGTGAGGGGAAAAAGATTATTCACTATATCTGTACCTATCTATTTATGTAGGTACATAGATAACAAACACACACCTAAATACGAATACAGCCTTTCCTTTATCCCGATAAAAACAAATATCGTGAGAAACTGCTATTTACCGTCGTCCCCGAAATCTCAATTCCCTGGTCCCCACTACAATACACAAGTGGTCGCGATCCATCATTCTGTCGCCGCCGCCGCGACGGGGCCGTAAGGGACGGCATTGTTTCCTTAGCTCAATGGACAGGATTTGTGGATTTTTGGAAATTGTTTTTTCGGATTGACTTATCCATTTCGTGAAACTGTCACATGATGACGGGTAAATAACGTTTGCGAGTAATGTAGTAGTATTTAATAAGTAATAAGGCATTGTTCTCATTGGAAGTTTCGTAGGTAATTGGCAACGCAACGACGGCGATGGTAGGTAGGCTTTGGCAGGGCCGGATTAAGAGGTTGAGAGGCTTCGGGGCAACAAACGAGTCGAAGCCCCATGGCCTCCAATTATTTTTCAAATAAAGTAACCAATTTTTTTCAGTCAAGTTTTTCAATAAATATTTTTTTGTGAAACAAGTATACATTATTTTATTATTTATATATAAAATATAAACAGATATAAGATTAAAAAAAAACCGGCCAAGAGCATGTCGGGCCATGCTCAGTATAGGGTTCCATAGTTATTCGAAAACGGCTGGGTCTCACTCTCTCGTTTTTCGTTTGACACTCGCGGTCAATGAATACGGGTCAGGTGGATTTTTTCATAGAAAACACTGGAAACATGCTGATTACAAATATTAAAAGTAAATATTTATAATACAAGTGGAACCGTTTTTAACATCAGATTGTATTGGAATTTCCCTGTAGTTTTCACCCAATCCGAAAAACACGAAACTTTATCGTCAGATGACTCCTTAGATATAAAAATAGCAACTCATGATTAAAAAACTCGATTTACCATACATTGTAGGTGGGTTTATTCTGAAACGGTTATCTCAGAAAATATTGACTTTAAAAATACTTTGTTTTAAGACCCTTTCTACTTTTGAATGACCTATTTTTTAATTTTTTTTATGTTCTCTATTCAACTATACTCCCCATAGGATACAATACATTATAGGATTTCAGTAGATAAAAAAAATCATCCCCACTTTACATCTAAGGGAGGTAACCGAAAATATTATTTTTCTAAATATTATTCTACCATTTTGTCGGCCTAATAAATATGTGTATACCTGTACCAAATTTCAAATAGGTTGGTTAGGTTGCTGCGACGATAAATGAAGTACTTTCTTTATTTTTTTCAGTGCAACATTTTTTGCAATAACTAGTGGAGCGAAGGAAATAAAAAGGGTTATTTTTAAGTAAAAGAACTTGTTGTCCAAAACCTGAAGCAATTTATTCAATTTTTTTTTATTTCATTTGAAAGTCTTCGCACTGCTTTCCTTAATCTGGTAAGTTTGAAGGAACTGCAATCCTTTTTAGTGGAATTTTAAGACGATTGTCCCGCTAAAAAATAAAAATGAAAAACAAATTTAGGTAGGTAGGTACAGTGTGAATAGTACAATGAATCTATATACAGGGTGTTTGGTTAGCGGTGTGTCGGAGCTTTTAAGGGCTTAAACTACAATCAATTTCATCGATAAATTACCATACAATTTTTTTTTTGAGCCAACGATAATTAAATGGCGGCCATTTTAAAATTTCAAACAGACGAATACGGGCGCACGTGATATTTCTAGAACTATACGTTTGTTATCGGTCCTATCCTTGCAAAAAAAATCTCGTTAGAGAGCTCATTAGATAAGCAAACTAATTAAGCTAATCATTTGACTCAACTATGTGAACAACAAGGCTAAAAAATTTTTTTTTAATTAAAAATAGTAAAAAATTCACCTTAATTTTTTTATTAATTTAATTTGGCATGAAAACTAGGTCGTTAAGATAGGTTTTTGGTGTTGTTATTTGTTAGTACAGGATGTTAGCTATAAAACAACACCATAATTACAGTTATACCTTAAGTACTTTAGGAATTAGAAGTGCTCAAACATGCACTGGATGGATGGAAGGCGGCCACTTCACTAGTCAGTACACTGCTGACATTCATTTGTTTATGGATTTTGCATCGGGAACGCTAAATGCAGCTGTTTTGGTGTATGTTTGAGCACTTGTAATTCCTAAAGTACTTAAGGTATAACTGTAATTATGGTGTTATTTTTTAGCTAACATACTGTACTAATAAATAACAACACCAAAAAACCTATCTTAATGACCTAGTTTTCATGCAAAATTAAATTAATTAAAAATTAGGGTGAATTTTTTACTATTTTCAATTAAAAAAAAATTTTTTTGCCTTGTTGTTCAAATAGTTGAGTCAAATGATTAGCTTAATTAGTTTGCTTATCTAATGAGCTCTCTAACGAGTTTTTTTGCAGGGATAGGACCGATAACAAACGTATAATTCC
This sequence comes from Thaumatotibia leucotreta, assembly GCA_025490895.1. Classification (NCBI taxonomy): domain Eukaryota; kingdom Metazoa; phylum Arthropoda; class Insecta; order Lepidoptera; family Tortricidae; genus Thaumatotibia; species Thaumatotibia leucotreta. Next base: position 35,498 of record JALPQI010010428.1, read on the forward strand.
AGAAATATCATGTGCGCCCGTATTCGTCTGTTTGTAATATTAAAATGGCCGCCATTTAATTATCGTTGGCGACAATTTTTTCTTTTATGGTAATTTATCGATAAAATTGATTGTAGTTTAAGCCCTTAAAAGCTCCGACACCGCTAACCAAACACCCTGTATATAAACGGCAATGTCCTGACTGACTGACTGACTGACTGACTTAAATCAACGCACAGCCCAAACCGCTGGTCCTAGAGAGTTAAAACTTGGCATGTACCTTCTTTATAATGTTTAGAGGCGCACTAAGAACGGATTTTTGAAAATTCATCCCGTAAAGGGGTTATCCCGTAAATGGGGGGTTAAAGTTTGTATGGGGAAATAAGATTAGTTGAGCTATTTTATTCGAAACTTCACAGGAATGTTTTTAATAATAAATAAGTAAACACGTGTTTCAGGTTTTTTGAAAATTCATCCCTTAAAGGGGTTAAATGGAGGGTTAAAGTTTGTATGGGGAAATAAGATTGGTTGGGCTATTTTATTCGAAACTTCACATGAATGTTTTAAACAATAAATAAGTAAACACGTATTTCAGGTTTTTTGAAAATTCATTCCCTATGGGGGTTAAATGGAGGGTTAAAGTTTGTATGGGGAAATAAGATTAGTTGAGCTATTTTATTCGAAACTTCACAGGAATGTTTTTAATAATAAATAAGTAAACACGTGTTTCAGGTTTTTTGAAAATTCATCCCTTAAAGGGGTTAAATGGAGGGTTAAAGTTTGTATGGGGAAATAAGATTGGTTGGGCTATTTTATTCGAAACTTCACATGAATGTTTTAAACAATAAATAAGTAAACACGTATTTCAGGTTTTTTGAAAATTCATTCCCTATGGGGGTTAAATGGTGGGTTAAAGTTTGTATGGGGAAATAAGATTAGTTGAGCTATTTTATTCGAAACTTCACAGGAATGTTTTTAATAATAAATAAGTAAACACGTGTTTTAGGTTTTTTGAAAATTCATCCTTTAAAGGGGTTAAATGGAGGGTTAAAGTTTGTATGGGGAAATAAGATTAGTTGAGCTATTTTATTCGAAACTTCACAGGAATG
>JALPQI010010429.1:0-48917 GCA_025490895.1 Thaumatotibia leucotreta
CAAGATGGGCAGGAAATACCGCTTTTCTTATAATCTACATATACTTTTCATATACATCTTTGACAAATGTTTATAGAATATAGCCAAACAAAACTTTGATGGACCAATCACAACTATTTTTAAATGGCAATGTATAAAACTTATATATATATATATATATATAACACACATATATATATATAAAACTTAACTACGTAAACTATTAAGACATACTCAGGAGAAATTATTTACGGGATCTCTTGGTTGTCTTCGTAATGAAAGTTGCTCCGCGTGACAGTCTTTAGTAGCGTGTTAACTCTTGCTACACAACCCAGATGTCACCCTGTATTCATCATGGATTCTATTCGTAAAGGTGGATTTAGACCAAACGAGCATTCGCTCATTCTATCCCCCACTCTCCGAAATTTGTTCGTTGCACAAAACGTGATACGTCGAAATTCGCTGATTTCATAGAGTGGGGGAATGAGCGAATGCTCGTTTGGTCTAAATCTAAAGGCACCTTTATGAAAATATTTCTGTATTGTAAACTAAAACTGTAGAAATAAAGTAGGCACAGTCTCGATTTTGTCGAGGTTTCTCATAAACATCTGAGCAGACCTCTATTGTCATCGCGTTAGTGCGTGTTCATATATCTTTGACCACCGTGGCCGCTTCGATATATCTGATGGCGACTACCAACGATCGGTAATGACATAATGACCGTTCAAGTGCCCTTATAAAAGATTATAGCGTTTAGGTAAACAAGGTTCTAGACGACTGCAAGTTAGTTTTTAGTTATGATCTTATGATAGCCTCCTAAGATAATGTATAGTATACTACGAACAACTAAAACATGGAAGCCGCACGCCATACTAAATTATTGCCTTTCAAAAACGGTCCTGAATTTTAGTTGACAAGTGTCACCCCCTCTTCAATGCATCACGGTAATGAATTTTCAATATCAACCTACAAAAACTTAAACCGCCATTTAAAAATAGTCGTGATTGGTCCATCAAAGTTTTTTTTGGCTATATTCTATAAATATGTTGCGCCGAAATATGCGCGGTGTTAAGAAAAGCGCTATTTCCTGCCCATCTTGGTACAATTGAAGAATTGGTTTTGGGGGCATTTTTGAGCTGGCGTTAGACGTCCATGTTATATATGGTCCTAGTATACCTAAATTTTTTTTCAGTGTGTGTTGTTCTGTTGGATATAGTTCTGCAAAAAGGAACCAATCCACACGAATTTGTCATTCTAATTAACACCTTACAACAAACAAGTCAATCTTTAAAATGTCAAATTCGTGTGGATTGGGTCCTTTTACAGAACTACGTCCATTCATTTTCATTTCGTGAATGAAATGTATACTAATAAAAAAATAAGATAAATGTATTATAGTCATACTGTCATGCTGTATAACTATTTTAAAATAAAATAAAAATAAAATTATAAAGTTGACATTCCGGTCAATTTCTTGTATTTTGTAGACGTCAATTTTAGGTAGGTTTTTCCAAGGTTCCTGAAAGTTAATTGAACCTCCTAAAACCGGTATATGACTAGTGAATGAGTCTATTTTTCTTCTCAACCAGTTTCAGCTATGTGAGACTTTTCTTTATTTGTCGGGCCGGAATCTTTTGGACCTTGCAACGTATATCCTGCTGCCGCGTACAATGCGTACATACTGCGTATTCTGTGTATGTAGTTATAGTTATAACTTATAAGCGGCCATATATTATTATAAATTATAAACATGGACATCTAACGCAAGATCAAACATACCCCTAAAACAATTTTGCTGCGATGAGCAGGACATATCTTTTTCTTAACACCGCGCATATTTCAGCGCAATATCTTTGTCAAATGTTTATAGAATATAGCCAATCAAAACTTTGGTGGACCAATCACAACTATTTTTAAATGGCGGTTTAAGTTTTTATAGGTTGATATTGACATTCATTACCGTGATGCCGTGAAGAGGGGGTGACACTTGTCAACTAAAATTCAGGACCGTTTTTGAAAGGCAATTTTATAGTATGGCATGCGGCTTCCATGTTTTATTTGTTCGTAGATTGACGCATGAATCTATTCGGCCTATATTTGAACTATATTCCAAGTTCCTAACTGCTGCAACTAACAAGTCGATCTAACCAATTGGCCGTAGTTGACCCGCGGGTCAGACTTTATCTTGATTGAGTGCTGAGTAAACCCGTAGTTAAATGGACAATACCTAATGTATGACAATTTATAAATTTGATCAGTCCTTTTTCAAGCGTTTAGACCTTTTCTAGATTATTTTTTTATTTGTTAACTAACACATTATCAGCCTATCTCAGTCCACTGCTGGACGTTGGCCTCTCCCATTAACTATGCGTATAGATGCATCAGGAATTAAATGCCCATAATCCCCACGCTGGGCAAGCGGGTCGGCGATCTAAGTAATGTGTCCACTATGATGACATTGATGACGCTACGCATCATTAATCAAATCACAGAATGGTCCGTGATACTTCCATCCCTTAGGACACTTCCATTCTTACGACACCCGCGGGAAGAGTTGGGGTGGTGGCAAATGTTTTCTTTCAGGGTTATGTTTTGAAATCAGCGAATTTCGACGTATCACGTTTTGTGCAACGAACAAATTTCGGAGAGTGGGGGATAGAATGAGCGAATGCTCGTTTGGTCTAAATCCACCTTTACGAATAGAATCCATGATGAATACAGGGTGACATCTGGGTTGTGTAGCAAGAGTTAACACGCTACTAAAGACTGTCACGCGGAGCAACTTTCATTACGAAGACAACCAAGAGATCCCGTAAATAATTTCTCCTGAGTATGTCTTAATAGTTTACGTAGTTAAGTTTTATATATATATATGTGTGTATATATATAGTGGCACAACAAACTGGCCCCACTTCACCTGATCGTAAGTGAAAAGTGGAGCCCAAATCGCGGCGGCAACGAACAGGAGACCAGCAGTAACCTGTCAGTTGCCACCGCCTTGCTGGCCCGCTAGATGCTTCTTCAAGTATCAATTAACTGTTATAGGAGATTTTTTTTTCGCGATTTCTTGTTTGTCTCCATTGTAACGGACGACGTAACGAATACTCGCATTCGCAATCGCAAATATTCGCATGTTTTAAAATATTCGCATTCGCAAAAAATTTACGCGAAGTAGTACATTCTAAGTTGACATTAATACCTAGATGTCTAGGTACAAAAACATGCGACTCTAAAAATAATACATTTTAACGGAATGATGAATAAAATGTAAAATTTATTATTATTTTCAACTTTATTGCACAATATTGCACATACAAAAGAGTATAAATGGTGGACTTAATGCCTTTGGGCATTTTCTCCAGCATTATCTAATGTTGGTGTATACACGGTGGAATTTAATCGGTGAACAGGAACCCATTTTTCTAATTCAGTAATCGATGGCGGTCACGTTTATGTAGTACTTAAATGGAACCAAGTTTTTTTTTTAGTATAACAAATTTTTATGTTGAAATTAAACTTTAATTAAAATTTATTGTCACCCTACTAATGGTTTAGTCTGAAAAGTTTAATACCTCTTTTCAAACTATCAGCCATGCATCGCTCTTATTTTACATAGGAATAGAGTCTATCGCAAAAATTAAAGCATGTGAGTGGTTATTGCTCATTTATGTTTTAAGTTTCTATGGCTGATAGTTTGAAAAGAGGTATTAAACTTTTCAGACTAAACCATTAGTAGGGTGACAATAAATTTTAATTTCAAAATAAAAAAAAAATTAACTAACTTGGTACTACATAAACGTGACCGCCATCGATTACTGAATTAGAAAAATGGGTTCCTGTTCACCGATTAAATTCCACCGTGTATGTATGTTGTATAATACCCAATATTCGCATTCGTGAATATGAAATGCGAATATTCCAAAACCGCTATTCGTTACATCGCTACTCGATAGTGATAGTTGCTCGGCGTGACCGTCCCTAGTACCCTGTTCACTTTTGCTCCACGACCCAGATGTCACCCTGTATAGGTACTTAAATATTTTAACAGGAACGAGGGATTGACTAAATTAAACGTCGGCACGTAATAAGTATCGATGAGTAAACTTCATTCTTATGAAGTTGCTAACTTCGTAAAATCACGTAAACCAAGAAATACAGGAACTGGGCAATTATTACCTTAGAATATTTTGAATTTAAATTTGGAATACCTTTTATGGTATATTGATTTTAATTTTCACGATTATCACTCATGACAGACTCCTGCCTGCGACCACAGGTGCAACGTCATGCCTGAAACGTCGGGATATTATTAAACGTAAGTTTACGCGATTAAGATCCGTTTACCTTTGATGGTATAAGAAAAAGTATGTGACATTTTGAATATAATTTCCATTTTTGTAACTTATCTGGAAGTTACGATGCATAATTTATTTTTTAAATTTATTTATCTACTACTATAAGACTTATCGATAACAGTTATGTCGATATTGTCGATGTTTTTTTTGTCAATTTCTCGTTCGTGTTAGAAACATATCTACTTAGGACTACAAAAACCCTTGTTACTTTGTTACTTTAGGTCTCGTCAAATAAATTATTCTTTTTATGTTTAACCCAACTAATATCATGTCATAAATAATTCAACTTTCTAACAACTTAGCGCCGTGGATTTCGTCCTTACTGCCCTAGTATTTAATGTCATGGGCATAAATTAAACCTATATTTAGTTTCAAGGTAAATGTGACATTGAGAATTTCTGTAGTTATTAAGCGAAGTCCTTGATACACAGCAATTATTAAGACAAAGACTTGATGGCAGTAAAAATTACAAGACGGTCATTATGTCATGGGAAATCAATAAGTAGAGTCACGTGTAATAATTGTGTACATTTAAGGACGTGTTTGAAGTTGAAGCACAAGGATTAATATCGGTCCCATATTTTTAAAGCCGCCTGTACTGTACGTAGAAATTAAAGCCTTAAGTGATATTATGGATTACTGTAGTGAATAATAAGTATAATAACAAAAAAATCATAACGATTACGATTGCCGCTCCCAGTCAAACTGGTGTAAGTTTTGTGGGACGATAATGTAAAAATTGTGATTAAAATTGGGTCTAATAATTCAATAAGTAATAATAACAATAAAAATATCGTAACTCTTACTTTTATACACATTTAGAGCGAACTATTTCCCCTGAGTCACGATTAAAATTAAAAGAAAATAAACTAAAATGAAATGATAATCCATATAGATATTATAATTATTGACCTGTCATGAAATTTAATTTTTTTTAAACAGAAAATATATTTTTTAATGTTACTAGGTTTTGCGTGAAGCAGCAATTTACAAAACTCACGAAAAAAGTTGATTAACCCAAAAACCTCGCAATTAATCAGAACTAAGTTACGAGGTTTATTTTAAGTTGTTTATTTTTTACTTGGTGAGTTTTGCTCAGCAACCAACGATTTAAAGAACTGAAGTATTTTTGAGTGACAATATACTTCTGTCACTCAATGAATTTCCTAGACAAGGTACCTTATTTTACAAGTAAACGGTCGCATCTACACAAAAAACACGTAAATATACACTTACATTAACATTAGTTTGTTAGTCACAAATATATCTAAGACACACCGTGTTCACTTTCTTAGGAGGCACAGTGATATTTATCTTTTTCTTCATTGTAACCCATTCACTGCAGTCCGACACATGCTCACGACACAACGACACTACACATACTACAGATTGAGTGAATCTGTGACCATTGTATGAAGATCTTTGTCCATTATTTATTTGACGAGACTATGTTCAGGTAAGAGCGTGGAATGATTGACATATATCAATGTACTGGCATTAAATTAACATTCATTGTGCCATTGGGCCGTAGTCAGTGTAGGGTTCCGTAGTTATTTAAAAACGGCTGGGCTTATTACTTTCAAAATAGATTTATTTTAATGTTTTCAATATTCCTAGTACGTATTTTGTTTTTTTTTTCATATTTTTCCGACCTACGGGTCAAGTTTGAGGCGGGGGGATATTGACTTGAAAAAAAAAGTTCATTTTAAAATACCCATTCAACGATACCTCACACTACAGCCGGCTTAGCACATGATTGGTGCGACAGTATGTCGCCGCGAGATAGGTCTCCCGTCCTTCGTTAGCTATATTAACAAAAGAGGGACGGATAGACTAGCAGCGAGATACTGTCGCGCCAATCATGTGCTAAGCATACTGGTCAGCAAAAAAAAACATCTCCACTTTACGTGTACCCGAATTTAAACATTTTATCCTACCACTTTTTCGGCTTACTAAAAACTTTACTTAAGAATGTATATAATGTATTAATAAGAAACGTAGGTACACGTAACCAATTCACCATTAATAAGTAGTTTTGTATATAATTTTCCCTGTTCTGTTTTTAATTTCGCACTAAACCGCAAAGCAGGAATCACTCCCTACGACGCCGTACTAAATCAATTGTGAATCATAATTATAAGTTGTGTTAGAATCTGCATGAAAACTGATGGCGTTTGGTCGCTTGGCAAACCTGTATATCTTAGGATCCTTCATTCTTCAGCGAACCGCAGACCGCAGGCCCACTGTAGCATCTGCCACGAAATTTTAACAAAGTACAGGCAAGTGCAAAATTTAGTATCGAAAGAATCCGCTCATAAATATGTGACGACGTTCTTATTACACAGAATTAGAGTGCACAGGGACATATTTTTGAACATTTTTGTATACACCTTATTTTGTCTTTGACTATACCTATAACTTATATAATCAGAGATCGGAAAAATTTGCGTCATTGTTAGCAATAATATGGACATGACTCCAAAGTTGATTAAATGAATAATAAAACGAATAATTTCTTAAAATTTGATTTTGAAGCTTTAAGGTGGCTATTTGAAAAGGTGTTCATAGTTACCGGTGTCAAATAGGTAATTTTTTGAGAATGATTAAATTATTAATTATTCAATCAACTTTGGAGTCATGTCCATATTATTGCGAATAATGACGCACATTTTTCCGATCTCTGGTTATAATTATAACTACAGTGAGAAATGTAGGTTGCACACAACCAATTTGAACCCTACGCCACTCATCAATCATGTCAAAATGACAAGCAGCAAGAAATTCCTAAAATTTCTCACAGTGAGATTCAAATGAAATGTAAATAAATATGAATGACTCTCAATACCATTTGTTGTCTCTGACATATATCGTGAAACACGTTCGTAGATTTATTTTTACGTTAATATTAATAAATATCAATAATTTTAACTAAAAAATTATGTGAACTTAAAATTTAAGGTTTTATTTAAGTTGGTGATAAGACCAAATTGTGTTCTGAAAATGCGTGATTATGAAATAATTCAAGTTTTTAGGTTTGCTATTTTTTTCTTTTTCAACTGGCGTACGGATTCGCGGAATTAAAAAACCAAGTGCGAGTCCGGCTTCAAGGGTTCCGTAGCAACAAATATTTCAGCCAGCGTCTCCAATGTATGCAATGTAGTACATAATAACTCAAAATTTCAGTCAAATCAACTTATCTCAAAAACTAGAAGAGATAATTTAATCAAACCAAAAATCGTTGAAAGAGTTTATTAAAATTATTAATATGCATAAAATAATTGTGTTTAAAAAATAGACAACACTTTTTAAGACTTTGAGAGCTGATATCTCAAAAACGGTTCGCTTAAACAAAAATATGTTTTAGAAACCTTTTTATAATTTTTGAAGACCTCTCTATTGATAGCCATACGCTTATGTTCATCGGAAAAAAGGTCTACCCCTTCATTACATGTATGGAGGATCCCAACCACAATTTTTTTTTTACTATACAGTATCATAATTTTGTAGCGGTTCGTATTTCCTACTTGTATTTGTTACTTAGTGAGTTTTGCTTGTCAGCCGACGACATATCCTTACCAAATTTGATTACTGTAGCATTTATAGTTTCTGAGTAACTCGGCTGTGACCGACGGACACATGACGAATCTATAAGGGTTCAGTTTTTGCCATTTTGGCTACGGAACCCTAAAAACAAAAAAATAACAAAGCTCACGCCTAACTGGTCGTAGTTATCAGGCATTCCTCAAATCCCTGGTAATCCGGTAAAGGCATTTTTATCAGCAACTTAATGACTTGTGTGCCAAAGGAGATAGCAGGATTAGTGTGACAACCGAAGGTTGCCATATAATTATGTAAAGCATATTTCCAGGGCAATTATTATATAGAGTAGGTACATTCATATTAGTCAGTTAAAAGTAAAAAAGGTAAACAAATAAGGCTGATGTCCTATAGCATTTGACGTCTGTGACTCATAACGTGAAACACGTTCGCAGATATATTTTTTCGTTAATACTAAATAAAAACCAATATTAAAAAAAAATGTACGTGAACTTCAGGTTTTAAGTTGGTGACAAAACCAAGATTGTGTTCTGAAAGTGCGTGATTATGAAATAATGCAAGTTTGCAGGTTTATTTATCTTTTTTTACGTTGAATTGAAGAATGGTACCTATAATTATAGCATATTCCCTTGGCAATTATTAATAGAGAAGGTACATTCATATTTAAATGACAGCCTGTGTGATTTAGTTGATAGTGACCTTAATAAGTCTTCTCCCTATTAGGGTACAGTAAACAAGGAACCCTTATAGTTTCGCTATGTCCGTCTGCCTTTCTGTCCACAGTTTAAGTTAGTGCTAGAAACTGGCAATTTGGTATATGTTTAGGTATACATATTAGTCATGCCGAGTGGTAGAATAAAATATCGAAATAGTACATTCCGACATGAGTGCGAAAAACATGAAATTAGAAACGAGTGGCGATGTTTTAAACGAAATTGACACGAGTTACGAATTTCGTTATTGCACGTGTCTCGTACGACGTTTTTTAGTACAGATGGGCCTCCGAAGTTTTGGACCTGACGTAAAATGACACACTTCTCGCACTAGAGCCTAAAAAAGGCACCATCTGTACAAAAAAATAACTTTTTTTGCGAGCACCTCTCCTACACGTAAAGTGGGGCTTTTTTTTTATTTTGCTGTAATCTTATAGTGTGGGGTATCGTTGAATAGATATTTTAAAAATAATAAGGGTCCCAAAAAAAGGAAGTTTTTTCTCAAGTCAATATTTTCGGAGGTAACCGCTCCAGAATAAAAAAATTATCCCGTCTTTAACTTTTGATCCGTGGGTCAAAAAAAATAAAAACTTTAATATTAGGTTTATAGAATAGTTTAAATGAAAATTATTTTCAACATAATCGGCCCCTCCGGTTTTGAATAACCACGAAACCCTGCACTGAGCATGGCCTGTCATAATCTTGGCCGGTTGTTTTTAAGAAGATTTAATATCGGGATATTTAGTAACGCGGAAATTATAAAATAAAAAATCTTGTTTGAACGTAATGTTGTTTTCAAGGTTTTCATTTAATTACCAATTTTATTACCTTTACCGACCAGTTTGCCGTCATCACATATTCAGGCAGTCAATTTCAAATAAGCTCAAGCCCAGTCTTTAAGATACGAAATGTCCTTTTAAATAAATAAATATCTTGGGACATCTTACACAAATCGATTTGGTCCCACCGTAAGCTCAATTAAACTTTGTGATGTGGGTACCAGGCGATTATATATAATAGATAGATACAGATATGCCCTCGGCGGGATTTGAACCCGGAACCTCCAGCTTCGTAGGCAGGGTAGCACTACCGACTAGGCTACAAAGACGCTGACTAATTAGAGATTCTTTTATCACAATTATCAAGTGTGCCTTATACATTAGATTATCAAAGTAAACATGTTGGAATTGATTAAATAGAACAATTAACTTGATTCATATATCCGATATCAGATAAGATGCGCCCATACCTGAATAGCTTGGCAAACAGACTAGTCTAGAGATTATCTATTTATCAGTTGATTAACCTTTTTGATGTATGACAATATTGACAGTCATACATTGTAGGCAAGGACAAACTTTCAATACGAAATTCTTGTGTAAGTTTTGTTAAAGTTTCATTGACCGTTCATTTATTGAAGATTGATGATGGGCAGCAGCGTCTTCATAGTGGACACATTACTGCGATCGCCAACCCGCTTGCCCAGCGTGGCGATTATGGGCATTTACCCCGCAGTCGTCCGATAGTCGACTGAAATAGGTTGACCAGGGACCGGAACCGGTATTTGCTCCATACAAAAAGAACGGTTCGTTTTCGTTCCTTTTCATTCTTTTGTATGTAAATTCTTAGTTAATGGAGGCATTTCAAAATATGATATTGTAAATTATGTAAAATATTGAGTAGTACATAAAGGGTATAAATTTTGAATATTGGGCTATTTCGAGGTTTTTGTAAAATAACGGTTCCGGTCCCTGAGGCTAACGAAGCGATAATTATAATTTGAATAATTTATTTATAACTTGATGCATGTTAGCTTAAAGATGGCGTTATTTTAAAGTATAGGGACACCCTCCTGCTAATTAGGAGGGATTTATTTATTTTAATATGGATAGAGCCAATTTTATTCAACTTTTATAAGTGTATATCTTATCTTATTGGTGAAGCCCTTGCTACACATCGACCCATTGGGATCTTTTGTGTAATTTATGTGTGGATGATGAACTTGATGAACAAACTTTATCTTTAATGATTAGTATGATTACCTTTATATTTTATCGTACAAGTTCACGTCTACGATACTATTCATTGATAAGTGTATTTTTTATTGGAAGAATAAAAAAAAATCAGTAAGTATAAAATAAATGCCGTAAGCTCTGAAATGGAATTCGAGATCAAAAATGTAAACAATCTATGACAATGACATGACATTACAAAGTCAATGTTAAAGTGACATTCCAGGGGTATAAAACGTTTTATATAGAATGTAGTTTTTAACACCTTTGTAAATTAAAGTCGCGTTTTGAGATTGGTTTTTTATTTTATTTTATTTAACACTTCACTTATAGTTGTAAGTGAAATGTACAGGTACTAAACCTAAGACAATGTTCTATGTGTAGATACGCGAAAGTCAAAGTATGTTCGATACACAAAGTATTACAATCGTTAACATATTTTTGGATATGATAATAAAAAACATACATCTGAGTGTTGACGGTTCCTGATTACAAAAATAAAATCTAGAAAATTTGCTAGAATGATGTAAATAATCAACATAATCATAAAACATGGAAGCCGCACGCCATAATTGCCTTTCAAAAACGGTCCTGAATTTTAGTTGACAAGTGTCACCCCCTCTTCAATACATCACGGACATGAGTGTCAATATCAACCTATAAAAACTTAAACCGCCATTTAAAATAGTTGTGATTGGTCCATCAAAGTTTTGATTGGCTATATTCTATAAACATTTGTCAAAGATGTTGTGCCGAAATATGCGCGGTGTTAAGAAAAGCGCTATGTCCTGCCCATCTTGGCACAATGAGGGTTTTTGATACTTTTTCTGCCGCTATGGGGAGGTGAGATGGCAGCACTGCGCCGACCTTATAACGAACTGTCAAAATAAATACGCGCATTTAATTTTCAACATATTTATAGGCTTATTTATTCTGAAAACCATTACTTTAGTCATATTGTTACCTAAAATAAATGAATAAAATAGTTCCAAGTCAATTCTCATGAAATTAACAAAGTTATAGTAATTATTTTGAATACCAGTGACTTTGAGCGCCTGTTTTAGAGTTCAATCTTCAGTTCGACGACCATGTATTAGTCGTAATCTATTACAAAATCAATTCTCTTCCAAATAAAATAGAATTTCAATATTTTAGGCCCAGGTGCCTATGAATAGTATGAATCTGACAGTTGTCGAGACCAGGTACGTACGAAGCGCCGCCTGGTGGCAGAAAAATTATCGAAAACCCTCATTGAACAATTGCTTTTGGGGGCATTTTTGAGCTGGCATTAGACGTCCATGTTATATATGGTCACAGACATAATCAATGTTTGAAAACGAATGTCGTATTACTTTAATCTTTAGGATAGTCGGGGAACGAATTTCAGTCTTCATCTTAGCTACGATCGAATCCATTTCGATTAAAATATGAAAATGATTGATGAATGATTGATTTTTACCTACAAGGTAAAAATACTAAAATCTGTATACTTTGTAATGCTAAATTTTAGGAGTAAAAAATCATAAAACAGTCATTTGGTGCACCCTCTTGTTTTGATTTTTGAAGTACATAGTTATAAAAGCTAACCCTCTTAAATGGTTCTTAGTTTAGTTACCGTATTAAATTACGAATAAACTAGTTATTGTTGTAACTGCGAACCAAATGTTCAAGATTTCTTATCATTGCCAGTAGTATAAATTAAACACCTTACATTTTATTAAAAGTAGCGAAATATATCATTAAAAATATTATATGTTTCGCTTTATGTTTTGTATTAAAACTTTGTAAAATATTTAAAAATTCTGCGTACCGTCAGTGACGGTAAATACGCATTTTTTAAAAGTATTTGATTGATTTTAGATTACCCCCCTCTCGTGATAATTTTTTTGTGGTGGTATCCCATTTGTTTACATTTTTGATCTCCAATTCGATTTCACACCTTAGAAATGCACGACGGCGGTAAATTTAAATAGGGAAACATGACCAGGGGTTAGAGAATAATGGAAACCCAAATAGGTTTGCCAGGTCACCAAAACCTAATAGCCAATCAGATCAGCCAGTTTGGCCCGACATTTAGGTAGAAAAGAAAGGACATTAATACAGTATTGAGGTTTTTGTCTCAGTATTCACGCTCGTTCGCAAAAAAGAGTAACAAAATCCTGACGAGCCGAACACCGTTTATTTTAAAAGTGCACACTATAAAAGAGCCTACCTATGTCCAGCTTATCCGAATGTCTGGCAACCTTAAACCCACAAATTTCACACTGACATTTATTTGTGCAACATGTAATTTTTCCAAGTGCAACAATGAAACAAATTCCTTGACACAGATATATCTAATATTTACATTATTAAGCGAAAGCTGGTGCTAGTACAAATATCGTGTCATATTATTATGTAGCACAGCATAAAATATTATACCTTTCCATTATTTGTCAATTAGGAAATACATATAATAATTAAGCAACTTTGTTTTGTATACTTTACATACACTGGAAACAATTAAAATGAAAGTTTTGTATTAAAAATGAAAATAAATTAGTGCCAGGCCTACAAGCAGATCTAATCTACGCAATATCAGCTAAATTAAAAAACAAACAGCTCCAATGTCCAGATTACTCAGCAACCCTTTATCATATTCACATAGGTCAAATGTAAAACCACAAAATATACAACCAGAAATTGTTGTGTAGTTTGTTATGACTTACGTAAAATTAATATCAAAACAGATCACATTATTAAGTATTCAAAAAAAGAAAATCTATATGTCCTACTATTTTTTTTTGGACAATGAATAAGTTGCTTTCTGTTAAAAGTATTGTATAGAATGTGTTGTATAGAATCAGAGAAATTATGGTTTCATAAAGATATATTTTTAATATTATACTATACTAAAACCATCATTTATTATTAATTATTAAAGAGTAATAACAGGATTTTTACTTCATATGACTTTACATTTCATTTATTGGATAACAGTGTAAGATTAAAAAATGTCCTATCTTACACTGCTATCCAAACTAAAACGTAACTATAAAGTACCTATGTCCACAGCACCCAACATAGATCTACAAAGTTATATAGAACTATGTTCTTTTGGCATACAGTACAAGATGTAAGTTTTTTCAAAGTTGTGCCAATATAGCAGCAGGAATGTTAATATATTCTTATATGAAATTTAAGCTGATTTGAGCTTGTTGAAACAATCCATTTCAACCGAAGCATGAATATAGCATTAGCGGTGAATAAATCAGATTTATTGTTTACACAAAACATTTACATGCTGAAAATTATTTTCAATAGGTTTGCTAATGTAATTGACAATGAAGCTGGATAATTTAGTAATTTAGCCGCCAAATAATGTCCTTACTGGCTTAGGCTCCTCAGAAACAGTCGATGAGACAATTAGCGGGTCACTGTCGTTGTCTCCCGGCCTGTCCGAGCCCCTCTCCGGCCCGCTACGGTTGCTACCGTCTCTCTTCATTTCTATACATACTTCTCAACAGGCAATTCTGTCCTACAGGTAGGAGTAATGATTAAAAAAAAGCTTGTGGGTACTAAATTTAAATTATTGTGGGTAGATAGTTGATATAAGTAACCTACAAATAAAGTTTTACGAGTTTTTTAAATAAAATAAAGCAAGTACCTCTGTATCACTCTCGTTGATTAGAGAAGTATGCTCCATGGCACTCAAAACATTAAAAATAATAGAAATATCAGAACCATAACAAATTTTGTAGTACGAACAGTAGGCACTGGACAAAAAACAATCAACAGCCTTTTGTAGTGGCTAGTGCGTCGTTAAGTTAGGCAAACCCTATTTGCAGTTTAAAATGCGATTAAATATGAATAGGCGGCTCAAGAAAAATCATTGTATGCAAATACAGCTCAACCATTACCTAAGATAATGTCTGAAATCTCATTTACAAGGCACGTGGGGTATATGTGACCTACAGCACGAGCTCTAAAACTAATACGAGTGAGAAATATGTTAGATTTTTACTTACAACTGTTAGTTGGCCTCTTTTGTAAGCAAGTGTATTCCATAGAATAAAGCAGCTGCTTCAGATGTGTAGCTCCATTTTCGAAGCAGCACTGACGATGCAGTAAATCACGTTATTTTAATAATGCAAATGGAATAATAAAAGTAATAAAATACAAAAATTCTACGCTTTTTCAATGTGCCTGCTATTCTGACAAATTTGACCTGCCAGGATGCCACAGATAAATAAATAAATTCTTATTCGAAGGCAGATGACATTTCACAAACACTATTTTTACTTTACCGGTTTTTGTATTTATATGGAACTGTTATAAGCGAGTACCTTATACAGAATACTTGAAATACTTGGTATTTTTTTATACTAATGGCAACCCAAATACCAACGAAAAATTAAAAACTATTTCTACACGTCATCTGGCGACTGTCAAACAGTTTCACGCGAGGGTTTTCTTATTTTTAAAACAAATTGATCTGTTTTCAACCATAACAAAATGGTAAATTATGTTCCTTTTAACCACATTTAACTAGGAAGTGATATTTAAAATTAGTATCTTGTAGAACTTATGTATGACACCTATAAACTTGTGGTAGTTTTCCGGCGTATGTTTACTTCATATTTTGCTTATTTCAGGTGCTTATAGCAGCTACAGTATGCACAAAATCAGGAAAAGGTACATATCAATCATTTCTTACTAATTTCATAGGATTTAGTTAAGTTTCACGTGAAATAATATGAAATACGTGTACATGTTTCAGCCTTAGTGTCTCGACAGTTTGTGGAAATGACGAAAGCTCGGATAGAGGGTCTACTGGCAGCATTCCCCAAGCTAATGACTGGTGGTCGCCAACACACATTCGTTGAGACTGAATCAGTCAGGTAAATTTTATAGTACATTGTGCATCAAGGGAGGTAAGTACGGAATTACTAACGAGAGTGCTACTAACGAGAGTCTTTTATGACTCGAGTTAGTATTCCGCTTACCGACCGTGATGCATACAATGTTTTTCATCACACTTGCCGACAAAAAAATAAGGTTTAAGACATAACATTATTAAATGACGTACTGACATCTCTATTACTCCCTAGCGAATTTCACTTTTCTATTACTCCCGCTACGCGCGCAAGCAATGGCGCGCTTAGACAGCAAGTGTGATGAAAAATACTTTATCTAACATGATTAATTTTTTTGGATTCTCCCGGCGGGTCTCCTATAGTAACTTGAAAAATAAACTTTAATTATATTGCCATATTTGTGTTTCATAAAATATGCTCTCGTGTGTTTAATACAATAGTGTTAAATAAAATTTTATAGTCACACCGGTAATTTTTTTATACGCGTAATCCCGCTAGGGGGAATCCAAAAAACCGATCACTGAACATGATACATAAAATTCTTGAGCAAACTAAACATTTGTTGTTTTAACATCATTTTATTTGGGAATGTATCATGGGAGTCACCCTAACAGCACAAGTAATGGACAAATTATAAACAGTCAACCAAAAATAAGGTCTACTACTTTTCGACTTAATGACCACTGAATAGGTAGAGCACTTTTTTTCTCAACTGTACATTGATTCTTATATGAAAGAAACTGAGTTATGCATTTGCAACAGTCATTATAATCATACACTTAATACTAAGATCAAACCATCCATCACAGATGCCTCTTAGCTAAAGCTATCCAACATTGGTGGCACCTTTAATTTCTCATTTCACAACTATTTATTGATTAAACAGCAATCTTTTTGTTTTATTTTGCTGTTTAAAGATTGTCTGTCCAATCTGATAAAATAATAACCTTCTTTATATAATATTTTCTATGGTTATTCTTATTGCTATAGTGATTCATGAAATAAAATATGATAATAATTACATACGGAGATTTCATTTACAGGGTTTGTGGTCTATGGATGACTCACACAAAAAATGTACAATTTGATAAATGTTTCAGATATGTGTACCAACCACTGGACAAACTGTACATGCTGCTTATCACCACCAAGGCTAGCAACATTCTTGAGGATTTGGAGACTCTCCGCCTCTTCAGCAGAGTGGTAAACTATTTTACATCCACTAACTCCAATTTTTTTTTATTCAAATATCTTTGGTTTGTATGTGTCTTAGAAAAGGCTCTTTTAGTTAAATTATACAGGACATTCCAAAATTATCATAGATAGGGAATTTCGCTCAAATAAGACTTATTATTATTTTTATAACTTAGTAATTCTGCATTCACAATAATTCTTCTAATGTAACATAGTATTTCAGAAGGAATAGGGTAAAATTAGCAAAATTTATGATTGAAATTGCAAGAAAATTATGTATTGCTGTTCCTACCTCTAAAAATAACTTGTCATACAAAAACTATGAATGCAGTATACTCGCTATTAAAAATAAGATCTCTATTATTATTATTATTTATTTATGCACAGGCAGCTTATAGCTGATGCGTGCACAATCAATAGAGTCTTGTGTTTTCGTTTCTGTTCCTTGTAAATTCATCAAGTCTATTTTTAAAAGAGTTCACAGATGACGCACTTATCACTGACTCAGGTAAACTGTTCCACTCTTTCACCACACGGTTAGACAAAAAATGGTGCCAAAACAATCTACCAACCATTCTTAGAGCAGTGTCATTTAATATCCCATAGTTGTGGGACACCTAGTTGGGATCATCCATTAATTACGTCACACCTCAAGGGGGCGGGAGGGGATTCACAAAATGTGACATATTGTGACAGGGGGAGGGAGGAGTTCTATGTTTGTGACGTCACAATCCTCACATACATGAATAGACCCCGGTATCGGAGGTGCAAAATGGTAGCTGTCAAGTTCTTAGGGATGGGGTAAAAATATTTGTGATGTCGATAATTAAAGTTACATATCGATAATTTTTCTTTACCATAATAATAAGCTCAGACCTTAATTAAACGCACCTATTTACGATATAAACTAGGACTATATAATTACAAAATCAACAAAATATTTATTTAATGTTATGTAACATCGCTGTACTTTTTATTGAGGCAATTGTCGATGAACCTTCTGAACTGCGACCACGGGTGTAACGTCATGCCCGAAACGTCAGGATATAATTAAACGTAAGTTTACGCGATTAAGACCCGTTTGTCTGTAAAATATGAGTGATAATCGTGAAAGTTTGAACCTTCTGAAGTTTTGGTTTTCGAATTTGGTCCAAAGTATGTTACAACTGACGAAAAACTTAAGCGGATCTTGGTTACAGTTAAATGGGTTTTAATTTTTTTTCTTTTTTTATGAGTGTTTTCATACAAGATTGAGTTGCAATGCAAGATATGCAAGATTACAAATATTGGAATGGAATATCCTTTATTAAAATAAGATATTTATTTTCAAAACTACAAATTATGTACATAGATTAAATCTAACTAATCTACTTAACCTAACCTATATCTAAGATTGGCCCTTGTGGCATTGTACCGAGAATGCTGGCGGCATTTCCTCGCTGTATCGCAATACTGATGCGTTGTGCGAGGAAGTCGCCAGCTCTTCGGTCTCTAGTTACATCAACCAGACGTTTCGCGCTCTCAGCAAACAATTTGCGTGCGCTGGGGCCCCAAGAACCTAAAGTTTCTACGCCAAACGGTACAAAATCGTACTCTTTGCCGAGGCCCTTATATTTATTACGTTTTAAAAATTCGGCATTTTCAGCCGCAGCGGCTGCCTTAAAAGTAGTTCGTTGAAGATGGGACGGTGCCAGGGTATCTACGCAAGTAGCATCCCATACCAACATCCGTCCCAAGCTCCAAGGAACCAAAGACACACCATCAGGTCTCTTACCATCATCCCTAATAATACCAGTAGGCTCAAGAAGAGCAGGTACGTTGATCGTGGCAAGAGACCTGCGGATTATGTCGTTAAGCGTCGCATGTCTGGAAATACGGCCTGCGCTTTTTTGACAACTTAGTCCGTGGTGTCCCAGTCGGTCTACGTCTGTGCCACAACAGCATAAGTGAGGGGTACATACCGCGGCCCCGAGTCTCAGGCCGGTTGCGAGCCTAAGAGAGGCCGGATCCAGGAAAGTACCAGTACTAGCCGAAGGATGGGCATGCAGCCAGTAACCAGCTTCCCGGGTTCCGACCGCCAAAAGTCTCGCACGATCCGGACCTGCAGAGCTGTTTAGAAGAGAATTGTATGTTAGATCACAATACACATTGTCCCAGCTCCTTTGCGATTTTAGGTTGTCAGGAAAATTTTTAGAAGGGCAAGCAATTTTGAATGCATTTTTGGCATCCTCCAAACCCGCAGTCTCACAGTTAATAGGCAGAGCCCTTAGGATCTTTCCTGTGAGATCAGACGTGCTGTGGACGGATGCCAAAAATGCAGGAGAAGCCACACATGAAATTTTTCGTATCCCTAAACCCCCATACCGTATAGGGAGGGATGCTTGGGACCAGGAACGCTCCGTTAGCTGAATATTTAGAATTTTTTCTATGGTAATTTTGATTAAGTCGTCTAAAGGTGTTAATAAATTAATATTTTTCCAGAACGGACAGCAACGGAGCACGTATGTCAATTTAGGGACAAAAAGACAAAACTTAAGAATCGCATTTATTTATTTATAATCTTTATTAAATAATCAATATTAGTAGAACATACGTTGTTGATTTTCTTTTGATGGTAATTTGACTCCATGTGCTTTTTTTATATTCCAACATCTGGAAATGATGTATATTCTGCAAATTGTATATTAAATGTTTTTCATTCATTTTTGAAGTTCAGGGTGTTCAGCAAGAAGTGACTCTACTTTCTATTGTATAAAATATTTTAGTCGAATAGACTCGTAAACACGGCTAAATAATCGAAGACATCATTGTAAGATGACTTTGACTATCTATTGACTTAAATAAATGATACGTATTTAATATCTCAACAGTTTTTATTCAATGTTGTGCAACTCGAAACATAATAAATGTAATAGCAACCAGAGATTTATATTGTAATAGTAATGATTTATAGATTCAATGTTAATTATTATCATAGATACCAAAAAAGTGATACAAATAAATGGTCCTTGTACATAAAAAAATAATTGTACAAAAAATCAAGTATTAAATGTTAATTATTATCATAGATCCCGAAAAAAGGTATACAAATAAATGGTCCTTGTACAGTAGGGTTCAAAATTACATGGACAGTTTATGAATGAATTCATTCATAAATTGTCCATACAATTCTGAACGCCCCTGTACATAAAAAAAAAACCGGCCAAGTGCGAGTCGGACTCGCGCGCAAAGGGTTCCGTACCATTATCAATTTATTATTAAAAAAATACAGTTAAATCAACCTATCTCAAAAACTATAGGAGATAATTTTATCAAACTAAAAATCGTTGATAGAGTTTATTAATGTGCATAACATATATTTTTTTCAGAATTTTATATTGCGTAGTTTAAAAAATAGAGGGGGGGGGACACATTTTTCAGACTTTGAGACCTGATATCTCGAAAACGATTTGCTTAAATAAAAATGTGATGTATAAAACTTCATATCATTTTCAAAGACCTTTCTATTAATACCCCACACGCTTATGTACAACTAAAAAAAAAATTCTATCCCTCAGTTACATGTATGGAGGGCCCCCACCCCAATGGTTTTTTTTACAATTTAGTATCACATTCCTGTAGCGGTTCATACAACACATATCCTTACCAAATTTCGTTACTGTAGCATTTATAGTTTCCGAGTAAATTGGCTGTGACAGACGGACAGACGGACAGACGGACATGACGAATCTATAAGGGTTCCGTTTTTGCCATTTTGGCTACGGAACCCTAAAAATTGTACAAAAAATCGAGTATCGATATCGGCATCACAAAATGTGTTTACCTATCCCTAAGTAAGAACTTGACAGCTATCATTTTGCACCTCCGATACCGGGGTCTATACATGAATACATGAACATAAAATAATAGAAAATCCAAAATCCTTAGACGGAGGAAGAATAAGTTAAATTTCTCAATCAAATAAATAAATAATAAAATAAATAAGTTACTTTCAAAGTGATGTTGTAATTTTTACCTTTTTAATCTAGAAATCTACATGTGACGTCACACTATGGGGGGAGGGTGTAGTTAATTGTGACGAAATCATAAAATTAGTGTGACGTAATTAATGGATGATCCCATCTAGTTATAAATATACAATTAATACTTATAAAACTAACAAGACTGTCACTTTGTAAAGAACATTTTGCAATTGAAATTGTAAAGGAACTTTAGTGTAGGACTCTCATCATCAGCCAGTCTCAGTTCACTACTGGGTGTAATCGTCTCCTATTAACTATGCGTATGCACGCATTAGGATGTAAATGCCCAAAATCATTAAGTGGAAGGCACTTCAATCCCTACTTTTTGACTTTATTGTGACTGAATAGGTAGAGCACATCTTTAGTCTTACCTTACTCTTACACCGATGGGAAAAATTGGGGTGATGACAAATGTATTCTTACTGGCATCACTGTCACATACTCGTATAATAATACATGTATACATCTCCCAATCAACTTTTCGATTGACACTATTTTGTCCTGTAACCCAGGTGACAATTTCATCAAGTTTGCTAGAAAAAATGCTTATAAATTGTACATGCATTAGGCCCCACACAAGTTCACATCGATACATTTAGGTTCCAACTGTTTTTCATTGTAAATATGTGTATAGTATTAATTGACGTACATTTGTAAGTTCATGAAAAGTAACGCAGCAGTGAGAAAATATGTCGATAGAAAAGTTAATTGGCGCGTATATTTAATGTGTCGAATGTCAGTGGAAGAAAATATTATTATTATTGTCTCTTAACATAATAAAAAAAATCATATATGTCTATAGGTGCCCGAATACTGCACCCAGTTAACAGAAGCAGAAGTTTTGAACCAGGCGTTTAATCTGCTCTTCGCTTTCGATGAGATTGTGGCATTAGGATACAGGGAGAGTGTCAACTTGGCACAGGTAAGACATTTAACCCTTTGGACGCACAGACTGATATATCGGCAACGCGAATCCATCGCCCACGACTTATTTATAAGTCACATTTCATTGAGTAATGTAGATTGTAGACTTACATGCATTTCCGGGAAGTTCAAGTTCTGTTTTGACATTTTGGTGACGCCGCATCTGTGTGACAACTTTTGTATTTGACGTGGTGTCGAAAAGGTTGAAAGGAAACACGGAAATATCAACCGTTGTCTGGCACAAGTGAAGATTTCTCAAAATGTTGTTTGATAGCACATACAGTTTACAGCATATAATTCAGAAAATAGATACAATCAATGCTGCTTCCCATTATCAATCTGCAATTAATTAATGCACAGTAACATTTATCCCGTAATGGACTCTTACGACACCCACGGGAAGAGTTGGGGCGGTGACAAATGTCACCTCTTTATAACAATGCTCTGCAAGTATTAACATTGTATTTTTTTTAGGTTCGCTCATTTGTTGAGATGGATTCCCATGAAGAAAAGATTTACCAAGCCGTAAGACAGGTTAGTACCCAACATATTATACAAACATTAAGTAATTTGACCCAATCGTGATTTGGCAAAACGTGTGTAATCAAAGTACCTAATTATCAACTGAAATTTGTCAGCCTCCGTAGCCTAGTTGGTAGTGACCATGCCTACGAAGCTGGAGGTTCCGGGTTCGAATCCTGGCGAGGGCATTATTTGTGTATTTATTTATCACAAATATTTGTTCCTTGGTCATGTCTATGTAGGTATTTAAGTATCTATTATATATATCGTCGCTTGGTACCCACATCACAAGCCTTAATTGAGCTTACCGTGGGACTAGGTTGATTTGTGTAAGATGTCCCAAGATATTTATTTATTTATTATCAACGTAAGTACCTAACCTCAAAGACAGTCAAGTGTGACTCTTGAATTACGGATGAAATTTAATATTATGTACCATTATTTTAAAGTAGGTAAATTATTATTAACTCGTTCACTGCGGTAGGAAGTTTTTCGACCCCTAACTAAGCTAATTGCCGCACACTGGAACCCGCCCATACATTGCTGTGCTCAAAACTCAACTTAGAAATTGTGGGTATTTTGTGCTGAAATTTAAATATAGTATGACCAGGGAAGTATTCTACCTCATTGCAGCAAAATACCCTCATTATCAGTTGTCCTTACGTAGTTGCATTATGTCAAAGGTCTATGATTTCATGTGTCACGTTCAGTGGTAATTAGCATCGATTATTAAATAGACTTGTTTCAAGTTATAGCAGTAATAATAACACAAAATCCGCAATGTCTCGTCTTGAGCAAGTTATGTTGATTACGTTTTACGTATTTTATATTCTAAGAACACTTTTGTGTTTGTGATATTTGGATAATAGTAACTTATATTGTAATTTAATAAAAATGATCATAATTCCGATAATGGACAAAATCTTTTGATACTTTTTAGGCACGATAGCTAAAAAAGTGGTCTTTATTTTTATTCTTCATTCGAAAGCAAAAGATGTTGTCCATTTTTCGAAAACGGACGAAATTTTTTGCTCTGACTATTTGATCACGCGTTTTTTCTGTAGCGAAAAGTTAACTTTTTTGTAGTATAACAATTATTTAGTGCGTAATATTTTACCCTACGGTTACTTCTATTCATTTTGACGGTTTCAGATGAGAAAAGCGATTCAATTTTACTTCAACGACGAGAATTGTGCAACACGATATTTAAAAGTAAATACAACACAATGAAAAGTTCAACTAAAAGATAAAATATATTCAATTCAACACAAACTTTATTTCACAATGGTAGATGGAAAGGTCTGTAACGCATTGTCAGATACTAAATCTACTTTAAAATGTTTTTTATGCGAAGCTAATTCTGGTGAATTTAATGACTTGAATAAAGTACTACAGAAACCTCTGAGAAAAGAATATTTAGCATTTGGTATATCGGTTTTACATGCTTGGATCCGACTTTTCGAAGCTTTGTTACACGTGGCATACCTATAAATTAGAGATACGATCTTGGAGTGTAAAAAAAATGCACAAACCAAAAGTGGCTCAAAATAAAAAAAGGATCCAGGCTGAGTTTAAGGAAAAACTTTCCCTAATAATAGATCAACCAAAACCAGGTTTTGGCAATACTAATAATGGTAATGTGGCTCGAAAATTTTTCCAAAACTATGAAATATCAGCCGAAGTAACTAAAATAGATGAAGAACTCATACGTCGCTTTTACATAATTTGAACTACTGTCTAGAGACAGCAAAGTTATATGTAGACCTGTACCCGTGGTGTCGTATGACACCCAATGTTCATAAAATCCTTATTCATGGAGACGCAACAATATCTGAGCACCTGATTCCAATAGGCAATTTAAGTGAAGAGGCCCAGGAAGCGAGGAATAAGGATTTTAAAAACTATCGAGAGAGATTTAGTCGTAAAACTTCCAGAATCGACAACATGACGGATGTTTTTAATAGGCTCTTGGTTTCCTCTGATCCCTTCATCACCAGCATACGACCTCTGCCAATTATGAATACAAAAATATTTCACCCGGAAGCTGTCGATATGTTTATCAATGAATATGTACCTTCGTCATAGGATTTTTTTGTTTTTTATACAAATATAATGTAAATAATAATTATTATAAGAAATACTTGACATTACGAATGCAGAATGGTAGTTTTTTTTGCTTAATTTTACTTTTTGTAGTTTTGAGCACAGCAATGTATGGGCGGGTTCCAGTGTGTGCCGCAGCGAAGGTGTTAAATATTCTATGTATAATTTAAATATTGTCATTATGCGTATTTTAGTGCTCCGTAAATGTGACGTTAGTGACGTCATGATTGTATTTTGCCAAATGACCTGCTCTTTTAAGTTCTTTCCAATTTATTAAATAGAAATTCTGTTCAAAAATTACCTCAATTTACATTTTAGTAAAAGTAGTAAGTTTCCTGCATAATGTGAAATAATTTATTTTAACTACAGTCATCAATTCATCATCCCTATTGTAAAGTTTAGCGCGACTTTTAAAATAGACACTAAAATATCAATTATCGATCACTTTCAAAATCAGACTCAAGAGAGAGAAGCGGCCAACCGCATGCGCGAGCGAGCCAAGGAGCTTCAAAGGGAACGCTTGGAAGCCGCCAAAAGGGGCGGAGTGCCTCGCAACAACATGTCTTTTGGTAAGTAAACAGAGCATAATACGTTTGTCCACAACTGGTACTATGAATTAGAAAACAAATCAATGCATTCCAATTTGAACCAATTAAAGTCGAATTTCCTTTGTTTAATTGCTTTTTGAAACAATAGTAGATTGTGTCACAAGAGATCAAGATGGTATATTTCCGGCGTGGGCGTATATTGAACCCTGAGCGTAATGAAGGATTCAAGCGTTAACGCCCAAGACGAAATAATTTTGATACCGTGTGACACATTAGTACATTGTGCATCAAGGGAGGTAAGTACGGAATTACTAACAAGAGTGTTAGAAGCCCGACGCCGTAGGCGGAGGGCTTTTAATGACTCAGAGTTAGTATTCCGCTTACCGACCGTGATGCATACAATGTTTTTCATCACACTTGCCAACAAAAAAAATCAGTTTTAAGACAAAATATTATTAAATGACGTAGTAACATTTCTTATACTCCCTAGGGAATTTCACTTTTCTATTATTCCCGCTATGCATGGATGCAATGGCGCGCTTAGACAGCAAGTGTGATGAAAAACATAATATGTTAGTCCACAACTGGTACTATGAATTAGAAAACAAATCAATGCATTCCAATTTGAATCTTTTATGAACCAATTAAAGTTGATTTTCATTTGTTTCATTGCTTTTTATAACAAACTGAATTCTTACCAATTTACATATAAAATAATAAAAGTAACTATGATACTGATCCTTTATCTCTAGATTAACTATCCTAATAATGTGACATATTTAACCGACTTCAAAAAAAAGGAGGAGGTTCTCAATTCGACAGATTTTTTTTTGTTATGTGTATGTTGCTCCGAGAATCGTGAACCGATTTTAAAATTTCTTTTTGTGATCGAACGTGTATTACCCCGAGATGGTCCCGTTGGCACCAAGTTGCGGTCTGATGATGGGATCTTGGAGAAATCGAAGGATCTCTTCAAAAGTTATGGGTACATGTATGGCGCTTTTGTTAATTTTCATTCATTTACAAGAATTTGCATTCAGAAAGTAGGATTTGAGGAGACCAATGATGGAAATACTTCGGGGATCTTGGAAAAATCGGTTGAAGTCGGTTTTTAAATTTTTTTCATCACATTTGCTGCCTAATCGCGCCATTGTTTACGCGCGCAGCGGGGGTAATAGAAAAGTGAAATTCCCTAGGGAGTAATAGAAATGTCAGTACGTCATTTAATAATGTTATTTCTTAACCTCTAGCCGCCCAGAGACCTATAAAAAGGTCTCCTGAAACAAAAGAAATTTTACTCTATTTCCTACAATGTCAATCCAAAGGACTATGGGCAGATTTGTATGGAGAGTGGACCAAAAACCAACAGAGCTGAAAGTGGTGTCATTAAATAGGTATTTACATATATTTCATTTCATTCTATGGGCACTTTGTTCAATTCCATTGCAAAACGGAGATATTTGTATTTTAGTCAGAGTAAATACTATGATGAATGATGTCTGGACGACGGTGATTTAATAAGAGAGTGCCCGCGGTACGCCTTACTAATACAAAATTATCCAATGGAATTCAACTTTGCACCTGTAGAATGAAATAAAGTACATAAGCAGACCTTTTTAATGACACTACTCCCAGCTCTGTTGGATTTTGGTCCATTTTGACGCATAGTCCTTTCATTGGCAAATATTACTGTCTGGGCGGCAGGAGGTTATAACTTATTTTTTTGTCGGCAAGTTTGATGAAAAACATTGTATGCATCACGGATCACGGTCGGTAAGCGGAATACTAACTCGAGTCATAAAAGACTCTCGTTAGTAATTCCGTACTTACCTCCCTTGATGCACAATGTACTATTAATTTGGTGATTATTGTAGTGATCTATTATCCTAGCAAGTATATATTGTGCTTCTAAAATGACCAACAGGCAGCAGTGGCGGGTTCGGCAACCAATCGATGTCGTCCGCGGCGGGAGTCGAACCCATCGCTGAGAAGATACCCACCACTCCTGCTAGAGACACGTGAGTATTTGCCATGTAAAATAGTACATTGCGACACAAGTGCGAAAAACTTGTAATTCGAAACGAGTGGCGATGTTTTCACACGACACGAGTTACGAATTTCGTTTTTGCACGTGTCTCGTACGACGTTTCTTAGTGCAGATGGCCCTCCGAAGTTTTGGACCTGACGTAAAATGAGCCACTTCTCGCACTAGAGTAATCAGTGACATACTGTCAAGATGAAAACTATTAGTGTAAGAATTTTAATTGTACAGGCAATTTTTAGTGAGTTATGATGAAAATAGTTTTTTGAAAAACATGTGATTATTTATTTATTTATTATTTATTGCACACTAAATAAAGTACAAAAGGCGGACTTAATGCCTTAAGGCATTTTCTACCAGTTAACCATTAAGCCAAACAGAAATTAAAAGCTTTGGTGCGGTGAAAGACACATGTACAATAAAATTAAAACAGCAAACAAAAAATACTTTAACATTTTCATTATCTCTGAAACTAAGCTGAATCCAGAAAAGTTCATATAACATAATAGTCTCAAAATGTGGTCAGGACCCTTCAAGTTTGTAGGGTTATTCATTTCCACCTTGTATATACGGTGTGCAAGATTATTAGTGTTTCGTGAAACACTGTTCATGGGCATTTTCACTTTTTGGGTCACCTAATTAGCGTGAAGTTAAAAAACCTTAATTTCAGTCAGCTTTGTAACAACAATTAAGCACAAAATTTCGATAATAACTCGGATTTGGTGTTCATTTTACAAAGTATCAGCCATATAATAATATAAAAACGCCGATCAGCTTTAACCCTTAAATGCATGACCTTGACAAAGATTTATTCAAATTTGAATTCTGACGAGTTGTCAATAGAGTCGAGAATAGATGATGCATATATACATCACTATGCATTTAAGGGTTAAATTCCTAACGATATCGCACTAAACTGTCGTTACAAAGCTGACTGCAATTAAGGTTTTTTAATTTCACGCTGAGTGTGTCCCTAAAAGTGAAAATGCCCTTAAACAGCAGTGCACTGTGATAGGCTCATGATGTGATATGTGATGTGAAGTATAATTCTAAATGGATTTATCCCCTTAACAGCCGTCCTGCGACGCGATCAGCCATGAAGCTAGGAGCCCGCGGTACAGACGCAGACTCATTCGTGTCCCGTCTCCGAAGCGAAGGTGAACCTGTCACTACCTCCGTCGCCGTCGAGAGCAGCGCGCCCGTTTCAAACCACAAGGAGTAAGTAGCCCTGTCCCTATACTAGCCGTGTCCCTATAGTAGCTCTGTCCCTACCGCAGCCATGACTCTACAGTAGCAATGTCCCTAGTCCCTACCGTAGCCTTGACTACAGTATCAATGTCTCTACATTAGCAATGTCCCTACCGCAGCCATGTCTCTACAGTAGCCTACACTAGCCAGATATATACACAGACAGTTCGTGTCCCGTCTCCGAAGCGAAGGTGAACCTGTCACTACCTCCGTCGCCGTCGAGAGCAGCGCGCCCGTTTCAAACCACAAGGAGTAAGTTGATGTCCCTACCGTAGCCATGACTCTACAGTAACAATGTCCTTACCGCAGCCATGACTACAGTAGCAATGTCTCTACATTAGCACTGTCCCTACCGCAGCCATGTGTCTACCGCAGCCATGACTCTACAGTAGCAATGTCCCTACCGCAGCTGTGACTATAATAGCAATGTCTGTACCGCAGCCATGACACTACAGTATCAATGTCTCTACAATAGCAATGTCCCTACCGCAGCCATGACTACTGTAGCAATGTCTCTACATTAGCAATGTCCCTACCGCAGCCATGACTACTGTAGCAATGTCTCTACATTAGCAATGTCCCTACCGCAGCCATGTGTCTACCGCAGCCATGACTCTACAGTAGCAATGTCCCTACCGCAGCTGTGACTCTATAATAGCAATGTCTGTACCGCAGCCATGACACTACAGTAGCAATGTCTCTACAGTAGCAATGTCCCTACCGCAGCCATGTCTCTACAGTAGCCTACACTAGCCAGATATATACACAGACAGTTCGTGTCCCGTCTCCGAAGCGAAGGTGAACCTGTCACTACCACCGTCGCCGTCGAGAGCAGCGCGCCCGTTTCAAACCACAAGGAGTAAGTTGCTATGTCCCTACCGCAGCTATGACTCTACAGTAACAATGTCCCTACCGCAGCTATGAATCTACAGTAACAATGTTCCTACCGCAGCCATGACTACAGGAACAATGTCCCTACCGCAGCTATGACTCTATAATAGCAAGGTCCGTACCGCAGCCATGACACTACAGTAGCAATGTCTCTACAGTAGCAATGTCCCTACCGCAGCCATGTCTCTACAGTAGCCTACACTAGCCAGATATATACACAGACAGTTCGTGTCCCGTCTCCGAAGCGAAGGTGAACCTGTCACTACCACCGTCGCCGTTGAGAGCAGCGCGCCCGTTTCAAACCACAAGGAGTAAGTAGCCTTGTCCCTATACTAGCCGTGTCCCTATAGTAGCAATGTCCCTACCGTAGCCATGCCTCTACAGTAGCAATGTCCCTACCATAGCCATGACTCTACAGTAGCAATGTGCCTACCGTAGCCATGACTCTACAGTAGTAATGTCCCTAGTCCCTACCGTAGCCATGACTACAATATCAATGTCTCTACATTAGCAATGTCCCTACCGCAGCCATGACTACAGTAGGAATGTCCCTACCCCAGCCATGTCTCTACAGTCACAATATTCCTACAGTAGCAATGTCCCTACCGCAGCTATGTGTCTACAGTAACAATGTCCCTAAAGTAGCAATGTCCCTACCGCAGCCATGTCTCAACAGTAGCCTACACTAGCCAGATATATACACAGACAGTTCGTGTCCCGTCTCCGAAGCGAAGGTGAACCTGTCACTACCTCCGTCGCCGTCGAGAGCAGCGCGCCCGTTTCAAACCACAAGGAGTAAGTTGCTATGTCCCTACCGCAGCTATGACTCTGCAGTAGCAATGTGCCTACCGCAGCCATGTCTCTACAGTAGCCTACACTAGCCAGATATATACACAGACAGTTCGTGTCCCGTCTCCGAAGCGAAGGTGAACCTGTCACTACCACCGTCGCCGTAGAGAGCAGCGCGCCCGTTTCAAACCACAAGGAGTAAGTTGCTATGTCCCTACCGTAGCCATGACTCTATAGTAGCAATGTCCCTACCGCAGCCATGACTCTACAGTAGCAATGTCCCTACCATAGCCATGACTCTACAGTAGCAATGCCCGTACCGTAGCCTTGACTCTACAGTAGCAGTGTCTATACAGTAGCAAAGTCCCGGCCGCAGCCATGTCTCTACTGTAACAATATCCCTACCGCAGCTATATCTCTATAGTACCAGTATATCTACAGTAGCAATGTCCCTACCGCAGCTATATGTCTCTACAGTAACAATGTCCCTACCGCAGCCATGTCTCAACAGTAGCCTACACTAGCCAGATATATACACAGACAGTTCGTGTCCCGTCTCCGAAGCGAAGGTGAACCTGTCACTACCACCGTCGCCGTCGAGAGCAGCGCGCCCGTTTCAAACCACAAGGAGTAAGTTGCTATGTCCCTACCGCAGCTATGACTCTGCAGTAGCAATGTGCCTACCGCAGCCATGTCTCTACAGTAGCCTACACTAGCCAGATATATACACAGACAGTTCGTGTCCCGTCTCCGAAGCGAAGGTGAACCTGTCACTACCTCCGTCGCCGTCGAGAGCAGCGCGCCCGTTTCAAACCACAAGGAGTAAGTTGCTATGTCCCTACCGTAGCCATGACTCTATAGTAGCAATGTCCCTACCGCAGCCATGACTCTACAGTAGCAATGTCCCTACCATAGCCATGACTCTACAGTAGCAATGTGCCTACCGTAGCCATGACTCTACAGTAGTAATGTCCCTAGTCCCTACCGTAGCCATGACTACAATATCAATGTCTCTACATTAGCAATGTCCCTACCGCAGCCATGACTACAGTAGGAATGTCCCTACCCCAGCCATGTCTCTACAGTCACAATATTCCTACAGTAGCAATGTCCCTACCGCAGCTATGTGTCTACAGTAACAATGTCCCTAAAGTAGCAATGTCCCTACCGCAGCCATGTCTCAACAGTAGCCTACACTAGCCAGATATATACACAGACAGTTCGTGTCCCGTCTCCGAAGCGAAGGTGAACCTGTCACTACCACCGTCGCCGTCGAGAGCAGCGCGCCCGTTTCAAACCACAAGGAGTAAGTTGCTATGTCCCTACCGCAGCTATGACTCTGCAGTAGCAATGTGCCTACCGCAGCCATGTCTCTACAGTAGCCTACACTAGCCAGATATATACACAGACAGTTCGTGTCCCGTCTCCGAAGCGAAGGTGAACCTGTCACTACCTCCGTCGCCGTCGAGAGCAGCGCGCCCGTTTCAAACCACAAGGAGTAAGTTGCTATGTCCCTACCGTAGCCATGACTCTATAGTAGCAATGTCCCTACCGCAGCCATGACTCTACAGTAGCAATGTCCCTACCATAGCCATGACTCTACAGTAGCAATGTGCCTACCGTAGCCATGACTCTACAGTAGTAATGTCCCTAGTCCCTACCGTAGCCATGACTACAATATCAATGTCTCTACATAAGCAATGTCCCTACCGCAGCCATGACTACAGTAGGAATGTCCCTACCCCAGCCATGTCTCTACAGTCCCAATATTCCTACAGTAGCAATGTCCCTACCGCAGCTATGTGTCTACAGTAACAATGTCCCTAAAGTAGCAATGTCCCTACCGCAGCCATGTCTCAACAGTAGCCTACACTAGCCAGATATATAGAGACGTATGAAAATTGGTATGCCTGAAGGCCCCATTCCGCTTTATATGCTGACATGTCTGTCTATTATTATGTGGTGTGGGGTGTAATTACATATAAATAGGACCGTAATGGTGATACAATCATTGTTTACATCGAGGGTGGTCAAACCCGATACGTTGAGATATTTTTTCATTGAAATAACAACCTCACGTCAATGTCATATAGTTCGTATTTTAAAAACCTGTTTGCTCGACTTATCGGGTTTGACCACCCAACCCTCGACAATATATACGGTCTAATGTCAAGAATATTCGAAGGAGTACTGTATACAAATTTAAATATAATAAATTGTTTTTCGCTATTTATCTCAAAACAGGGATTGAACGCCAGATTTTTCTCCGTACAAAAGAACGGTTCTTTTTCTTTCTTCGGTATATTATTTATTTTTGATGGAGTTATTTAAAAAATCGATATTGTTAATTATGTAAAATGTAGAGTACCTACTACAAGAAGAATACAAAACATTTTAAAATGTAATGTTTGTTTCAGTGTTCACCTGCGATTCGAGGAGCGGTTGAACCTTGTGGCAGGTCGCGATGGAGACATACAAAGCTTCGAGCTATCTGGTAAGAAAAACATTTATATTTTTAAGAGAATAATATAAAAAACAGACATCAAACACATAAAACGGAAACAGAGAATTCTACGTAACCTATGTCTAACTCATAAGACTTTAAATAAATCTATGAAAACGGATTAAATCGCGTATATTAACATTTTCTTCAGTTACGGCGAGGATTACACATGAAATAAAACTATGAAAACGGATAAACTCGCGTATATTAACTAACTTTCACTTCCTTGCGATGTTTCGAACACTTTACAGGGTTCCACCAGACCACGAACCCTGTAAATTCGACTCGAGTTACGAATTTCGTTTTTGCACGTATCTCGTACGACGTTTTTTAGTGCAGATGGCCCTCCGAAGTTTTGGACCTGACGTAAAATGACACACTTCTCGCACTAGAACCTAAAAAACACACCATACAATACAATACAATACAATACAATACTCTTTATTGCACACCTCGTAACATAAAAAAGATCTCATAACAAAAAAGTCGAATCTTAAAAGTAGAGGTAACACAACAGGCGGTCTTATCGCTAAAGAGCGATCTCTTCCAGACAACCTTTGGGCAATGAAACAATGCAACCAGTAAAAAAACAGTAGGTGATGCAAGACATGAAATAAGGAAAATGAATAAACAAGTTTATTAATTACGACACGTTAATAAATATACACATATAAGTAAATATAATAAACTTACATATACTTATATAAATAGATATATACATATATATATATACAGATGACAGGATGGAATTACAACAATAGCATATCATGGGAGAGTCAGATAGTATTCCTTAAGATGCGCCTTGAAGGTGGCAAGAGACTGAGCTCGCCTTATGTCAACAGGCAGGGAATTCCAAAGTCTAATAGCCTGGAAAGTAAAAGAACAATTGTAAAATTTTGAAGAGGAAGATGGAACGTTAAGAAGATACTTTTGAGAAGCTCTAGCAGATTTTAAAAAACTGAAACGATCTTTGAGGTAGCGGGGGGTAGCAGGATTAAATAAAATGTTGTATAACAGAGATAAAACGTGAGCGTTACGACGAAGACGAATGGGAAGCCACTTGAGCTGAGAGCGAAACTCGGAAACATGATCATATTTGCGTAACCCAAATATGAATCGTATAGACATATTTTGAATACGCTCAAGTTTACTCAGCTGATCCTCTGTGAGGTCGAGGTAGGAAACATCAGCATAGTCCAAAATAGGATGCAGCAGGGTCTGAGCGAGCGCAATTTTGGTCGGAATGGGGAGAAAGTTACGGAGCCTTCTTAAATAACTAATAGAACCAAACATTTTCCTACTGACTTCGCTCACTTGAGGTACCCAAGATAATGTTCGGTCCATAATAATGCCCAGATTTTTCACTTGGTGGGAGTAAGGAATACGGACACCATCAAACCAAATGGGGGCTAGGTTACCGAAGTCAACTCTGGAAATCATGGATGAACTACCAATTACAATAACTTGGGTCTTAGCGGGATTTACACGAAGCCCGAAATTACGGCTCCAGTTACGTATACTAATCAGGTCGTTATTCATCGTGGCAATTACATTCGGAAGGCTACTAACATCACCCTGTACATAAATTTGAAGATCGTCAGCATAAAGGTGATAATGAGATGAAAGATTATGAGTGATAGAATTAATAAAGACTGAGAAAAGCAATGGAGATAACACGCCGCCCTGTGGAACACCGGCTTGCGTGCTACACCAGGAAGAACGGAAATCATCCACCTTAATCAGCTGCCGACGACCACTGAGATAGCTACGAAACCAATCTATTACCGCAGGAGATATGTTGAGAGGACGCAGCACTCCAAGTAGAATGTCAAAGTCAACGGTATTGAAAGCATTGCTAAAATCTAACAATGTCAATACCGTTAGCTTCCGATCATTCATTCCAGCCCGAATGTCGTCAGTAATCTTGATGAGAGCGGTAGTCGTACTATGACCGGAACGGAAACCAGACTGGAATGGATTAAGGAGATCATTTTTATTTAGGAAGGATGTCAGCTGCTGGTGAACGAGGCGCTCAAGTACTTTTGAGAGAAAAGGAAGGATAGAGATAGGTCGGTATTCGGAGAATGAGGAAGGATTAGGTTTCTTAGGAATTGGAATTATATGGGCATCCTTCCATAGTGTAGGGAAGGTATTCGACGAGATAGATTTATTAAGGATACATGTGATGACGGGAACAAGCAGGTCAAGGAGAGGGAGAATCATGTTACGGCTAACGCAATCAACACCAACGGCATTCGACGTAATGGATACTATACACCTTCTAACATCACTGTCAGTAAAAGAAGAGAAAGAAAACGGAAAAGAGTCTGGAGTGGTAAGAGAGGACAGATATTGAAGTGTGTTGAACTTAGCAGAGCCACCAAATGGGACAGAAGTGGAGAAATGCTGATTAAGCTGCTCGAAATCTACATCTTTAGAGTACGGATTCAGTTGAGACTTACCAACTCCAAGCGACTTAAGAAACTTCCATACTTTTGCAGGGTCTCCATTCTCCACTGATTGATGAATATGGCGCCTTTGAGCATCGCGACAAACAGTGCTACAGCGATTGCGTAATGTGTGATAGCGAGTTTTATTTAAGTCGGAGGGATTACCTTTATACCTAGCCCTGGCTACATTTTTCTTATTAAGTAAGGCCTTAATGTCCTCAGTGAGCCAAGGAGCAGGAAAATGTTTAATTTTAACCGAGTGGACTGGGGCATGAATATCAAACAATTGAATCAAAAGGGAGTTAAAAATTGATACTTGCTCATCAACAGTATTAGCACAAGAAATGACACCCCAGTCTAGTTTAGCTGCATCAGTACGAAGTTTATCCACATCCATACGACCAAAACTGCGCTGAAGTAGGACTTTAGCCTTAGGCTTGGGGGGTTTAATTTTATACGACAGAAATATCAAGTCATGGTAGGAAAATGCATCTGCGGATAATTGACCATGGTTCGCGACTAATGAAGTAGAAGAAGTGAGAGCAAGGTCTAGAAGTGAGGGAGTAGAGTTTGGGAAGTGATGCGTAGCATCCGAAGGGAGAATGTTGAGCTGGCAGGCATGCGCCAAGGATTTCAAATTTCGAGCGCGATGGTCATCTTTTAAAAGGCATGTGTTAAAATCACCCATAATGATGTGATGATCAAAGGATGGTAAAATATCTTCAAGGAGCTTCTCTAGGGTCGGAAAGTAGTTGACGTGAAGGGAAGGAGAATAAAATACCCCGAGAAGAACTTTAGTAAAAGAAAGAGAAATTTCAAGAAAAAGATATTCTGCAGTATCAGAGGTAGGAGATTGACAGGATATGGAGACAATAGAATAGGGTATATACGAGCGAAGATAGATAGCAACTCCACCGCCACCTCTTCCGACGCGATCGTTACGGATTAGATGGAAACCAGGCAAAGAGTAAGACGTGGAAGGGAGGCATGGCTTAAGCCAAGATTCTGATACCAGCACTGCATGAACATTACGTGAATCAAAGGCAGAAATGAAGTCAGGATAGTGCGCTGGTATGCTCTGTGCGTTTATGTGAACAACATTAAAATTAGTACTAGAATGCTCAAATTCCGAATTAAGCAACTCATGAAGTGATGGTGGCAAGCTCCCAAAACTGTCATCAGAAGAAACACCATCCGAAGAACAGGACACATAATTGTCGTCACTCCCACTGTCATTGCTATAGCTAAACAAGTTCATAAATACAATACAATAAATACTATAATTTATATTTTAAACTACTCAGAATATTGTTTTTTTCCTACTTAATATTACTAACATTACCCACCAGCGAAAATGGAAGAAACCGTAACAGAAAAGAAGCAAATTAATTAATATTAATCTAATTACACTACGGAAACAATTTTTAAGAGCAGTTTATAAAGCAACAAACAACAAAAACGAAACGTAATAATTTTACAGGTGGCAACACTAGGCAGCTTCCGCCAAACTGACAGTGACACGATCGAGATTTTAACTAAATGTCACAGAAACAAAACATTACATATTATTCTACACGATACAACAAGAAAAATAATAAAAAGGGTAGAAATATAAAAGTGCTACACGACCGAATTAAAGAGGCAAACATATACCTACTATAACACGAACACAAGAAGAAGCATAAAACGGGGTTCTCACAGAAAGGGGAGGACGAACTACGTGCGGGGCTTAGTGATCTCCCTCCTCGGCCTTTGCCGCAGTGTCTCAGCTTGAGTAGCAGTCGGTACATTACTAGACGCCGGGGTGTCAGCCTGCCCTTGGTCAGCTACAGCAGTCGCGAACAGGGCCCTCACCTCGGCAATTGTGTTAACGCGACGGCGCACGCCGTCCTTTCCCAACACAATCACGTCGCCGTTCCAGGTCCAGCAGCTACGCATCCCAAACTTCTCACGAGCGAACATAAATGCAGTATGACGCGGCTTCGT
The DNA here is from genome assembly GCA_025490895.1 of Thaumatotibia leucotreta. NCBI lineage: Eukaryota > Metazoa > Arthropoda > Insecta > Lepidoptera > Tortricidae > Thaumatotibia > Thaumatotibia leucotreta. The sequence continues at coordinate 36,695 of JALPQI010010429.1, forward strand.
TAAGAATTCACCAAGTGTCACACCAGTGCCCTTCAGTTCTACTTTACTGAACCACACATCATCCCGGACAGCAATATCCCTGAACTTGATTAGTATGGCCCGAGCCTTCCTGCTACTTCCACTGCGACCACCCAGCCGATGACAGCGCTCAATGTCTGTAACTTTTAGACCACCACGGACGGCCTGCAGCTTGCCAACCACCACTGCGGCAGTGTTCTCATTATCCGCCTCTGCAACACCATGCACCAACAACATCTTTCGGCGAGAACGCGTCTCTATGTGGTCCACCTGTCGCGTCACTATGTCAACCTGCTGCTGGAGGGTTTCAAGGGCCTTCAGAATGAAGTCCCTGAAGGAGTCGAATTTGGAGGACACAGCCGCTACTGTTGGATTAGTTGATCCCGCCATGTTCAAATCCCTCCGGAATTCCGCCATCTGCCTCTCAAACATGTCGGCAAGTTCAGCAATAGAGCTTTTCATTGAACTTTCTTGTGACATTTCGTTTGCCAAAGTGAAGTGAACTATTACAGTGCAACTACTAAGTAAATTGACAGGAAACTGCTGGTAGGTGATGTAGTTTACTTAAACATTAAGAAATGGTGACTTTTGTGTCTAAAAATAGTTTAAATATATTTTAATTAATAAAAATTTGTGCTTGAGATGTTACTTAATTTTCTTCACCTACCCGAAAAAAAAGCCACCATCTGTACTAAAAATATTATTTTTTGTAGGTTTGCTGACACTTCGTATCAGCAACGAACAATTTGGGTGCATTCACGTCCACGTCGACAATAAAGACACAAGGCCTCTTCAGCTACAGGTATTTATCATTTTATGGGTCAAAATTATTTTCCTTGTCTTGTTTCATACCACTCTGTCACGCTTTTAGTTACTATTTAAATACTAGCTGTCATATATCAAAGAAAAAATACATAGCACGTATTGCTTAGAGTGTGATCAAAGGTTTATAACCACAGAATTAGATTTGGATAGAAGAAACAAGTTCATTCATTTGTTGTTACTTGCCTATGATTTTAAATATGTCTCAGGCCCTTGAGTATTCGTATTTTTTTGGTGTTGTTGCAATTAATATTACTTAAGGAGGCATTATCAATGTTTTTGTTCACTTCAACTTACAAAATTTGACGCCCGAAAGCTGCAAGCTGCGATTAAAGACGGACAATTCAGGAGATTTTACTGAGTTCATTTGACACGCTAAGTAGATACGTTTGCTTGATCTATGGTATATATGACATCTGTGTTTATAACAGTTCACTAAGATGGAGTGGCCGAGTGGTTTAGGCAGCCGCGAAAGGTGAGGACGTGGGTTCATTTCCTACCTCCGGCGTTGGTATACTTCGGTATTTTTTCTTTGGTATATGACGTCTAGTATTTAAATTGCTATACATAGTAGTGTTACTAATTAAAAAATGCAACTCATAAAATACTTTATTTAAGTATGTGGGTCAATCACTTTTTTTTGTTGTTATTCTGTCACATCACCCAGGAGACAACAGTGGGATAGTTTGTTAGACGAAAGTATACTGCACACTCTACCTTGGAAAGGCCACATAACTGTCAAAAAATTCAAACTTTTGTCAATTTGAATGCTGCTAAACTGTGATTTTAAGGGTGACCCAGGAGAACGTAACCATGGCAACGAATGACATAAAAAAGTGATTGTCAATTTGAATGCTGCTAAACTGTGATTTTAAGAGTGACCCAGGAGAACGTAACCATGGCAACGAGTGACATAAAAAAAGTGATTGACCCATGTAACAAGATCTCAATTAACACAAATCCGTCGCAGAGGCTTCGTCAGGATGCTAGCTAAAATGGAATCAGCAACAAGCTTCGTCATAAAATATTGAATTTAACAATTCGAGTTATCCCACAAAAAATTAGATGTTATTCATCATCATCATCATCATATCAGCCGAAATACGTCCACTGCTGAACATAGGCCTCCCCCAAAGATTGCCACAATGACCGGTCCTGCGCCACCCGCATCCAGCGGACTCCTGCGACCTTCACCAGGTCATCGGTCCACCTTGTAAAAAAAAGATGTTATTACATTAAGTTAATTGTTTTTATCCAATAAACAATTTTAATTCTTCTATCAATTGCCGCCTCGTTTTTGATGATACCAGGCTACCATGACGTCTTAAATGCGGTGCACTTTAGGTTCGGCGTTTCAGTTTTTTACAGTTATTTTATGGAACTGACACACGGCGATTCCGATTAGGTCCTAAGGGCTTGTCCATTAATCACGTCATACAATTTTGGCCTGTTTTAGACCCCCCATCCCCCATGTTGATATTTTTCTGGGCGCCAAAGCCAATATGACGTGTAATTTTTTGCCCACTTAACTACCTAGTCCTTTTAATAGCACTTGAATTTACGTACTTTTTTGCCAACTACAAGGTAAATGTTCGCGAAGTTGTAAAACTTAGTATTTCAAAAGTGTTTTATAAAAAAGTAAAGATTTTTTTACTGACTATAATGCTGTTCAGCAGATTCGAGAGCAACAAAAAATTACACGTGATTTGTCCGATGACCCCCCCTCCTCTAAGATTATAATTGGTGATTTTTTCTTGACAATCTGCGACCATAAATAACATGGACGTCTAACGCCAGCTCAAAAATGCCCCCAAAAACAATTGTTCAATTGTGCCAAGATGGGCAGGACATAGCGGTTTTCTTAACACCGCGCATATGTCGACGCAACATCTTTGACAAATGCTTATAGAATATAGCCAATCAAAACTTTGATGGACCAATCACAATATTTTTATATGGCGGTTTAAGTTTTCATAGGTTGACATTGAAATTCATTACCGTGACGCATTGAAGAGGGGGTGACACTTGTCAACTAAAATTCAGGACCGTTTTTGAAAGGCAATTTAATATGGCGAGCGGCTTCCATGTTTTATTTGTTCGTAGTTTACAATCCCCCTATACAGTATGACGTGATTAATGTACAAGCCCTAAACTAAATCGCATCTATATATTGTGGTAGGCCCCCAGTGCCATATTCCCAGGTTAAAACATAAATGTCCCCAGACCCACCCCAACGTGGATAAAGAAGCGTTCCGCTCAAGCGGCGTGATCGGTCTGAAGCAGCCACAACGACCGTTCCCGCTCCACTCCGATGTCGGAGTGTTGAAGTGGCGTCTCGCTACTGCTGACGATAAGATGGCTCCCATCTCAGGTACGTGCATATCTGCTATGCTATTCTCTTATTCACACATTCGACGCTGCGTTCGTCTACGAGCTCGACATCGAGATCGAGATAGCCTTGTCAAAAATCCTAGCTGTTTTATTTGACATTAGGAATCGAGGCTGTGAGCGAGGTTGTGGGCGAGTTCGTCGCTGTTTTTCGTTAGAGAATACGAAGTTCATACATTAAACGTCAAAATCTCGACGCAGTGTAGTTCCTGCTCACGCCGCATTCGTCTCCGAGCACTAGTGTCGTTTAAAAGACATTAGTGAATACCATTTTTAGGCTCTACGCTGCCGCAGCACTTACACAGCGCTGACAGCAAGGCGGTTTCCTTAGTGAATAACACTGCTGGGGTTTCCCATTCGAATCTGACTTAGGTCTGAAAAAAAAAGAAGTACGTGTGTCACAACCGTGCAGATAGTGTGATAATGTGATCGGTCTGAAGCAGCCACAACGACCGTTCCCGCTCCACTCCGATGTCGGAGTGTTGAAGTGGCGTCTCGCTACTGCTGACGATAAGATGGCTCCCATCTCAGGTACGTGACATATCTGGGGCTTCTAATTTGAATTTGTCTTAGGTCTGAAAAAAGAAGTACGTGTCACATCACAACCGTGCAGATAGTGTGATAATGTGATCGGTCTGAAGCAGCCACAACGACCGTTCCCGCTCCACTCCGATGTCGGAGTGTTGAAGTGGCGTCTCGCTACTGCTGACGATAAGATGGCTCCCATCTCAGGTACGTGCCATATCTGGGGTTTCCAATTTGAATTTGTCTTAGGTCTGAAAAAAAAGAAGTACGTGTCACACCACAACCGTGCAGGGGCCTAACTGGAAAGCTTGTAACGTGTAATACAAGCGGAAGTCCTTATCTAATTAATAGTGTTAAAAAGAGATTTCCACTTGTATTACAAGTTACAAGCTTTCGAGAAACGAGCCCCTGATAGTGTGATCGGTCTCAAGCAGAAACCGGAACCGGTATTTTACAAAAACCTCGAAACATCCCAATGTTATAGAATGTTTTACGGTCTTTATGTACTGTACTGCTCAATATTTTATGTAATTTACAATATCATAAGAGAAAGAAAAGATTTCATAAAATTCAATTAGAACATGATCATTCGGCGAAATGACTTTATGCGAAAAATTGGTTGCGATGTAATATTTGTACAAACAATTTTCGGAGATGATTTAGAGAACCATTTACAATATCATATTTTTAAATTACTCCATTAACTTACAATTTATATACCGAAGAACGAAAAAGAACCGTTCTTTTTGTATGGAGATAAAAACGGTTCCGGGTCCTGGTCTGAAGCAGCCACAACGACCGTTCCCGCTCCACTCCGATGTCGGAGTGTTGAAGTGGCGTCTCGCTACTGCTGACGATAAGATGGCTCCCATCTCAGGTACGTGCATATCTGCTATGCTATTCTCTTATTCACACATTCGACGCTGCGTTCGTCTACGAGCTCGACGTCGAGACAGCCTTGTCAAAAATCCTAGCTGTTTTATTTGACATTAGGAATCGAGGCTGTGAGCGAGGTTGTGGGCGAGTTCGTCGCTGTTTTTCATTAGAGAATACGAAGTTCATACATTAAACGTCAAAATCTCGACGCAGTGTAGTTCCTGCTCACGCCGCATTCGTCTCCGAGCACTAGTGTCGTTTAAAGTACATTAGTGAATACCATTTTTAGGCTCTACGCTGCCGCAGCAGTGACACAGCGCTGACAGCAAGGCGGTTTCCTTAGTGAATAACACTGCTGGGGTTTCCCATTCGAATCTGACTTAGGTCTGAAAAAACCGGCCAAGTGCGAGTCGGACTCGCGCGCAAAGGGTTCCGTACCATTATCAATTTATTATTAAAAAATACAGTTAAATCAACCTACCTCAAAAACTATAGGAGATAATTTGATCAAACCAAAAATCGTTGATAGAGTTTATTAATGTGCATAACATATATTTTTTTTTGAATTTTATATCGCGTAGTTCAAAAAATAGAGGGGGGGGGACACATTTTTCAGACTTTGAGAGCTGATATCTCGAAAACGATTTGCTTAAATAAAAATTAGATTTATAAACCTTCATATCATTTTCAAAGACCTTTCTATTAATACCCCAAACGCTTATATACAACTAAAAAAAAATTTCCATGCCTCAGTTACATGTATGGAGGGCCCCCACCCCAATGGTTTTTTTTACAATTTAGAATCATAATCCTGTAGCGGTTTATACAACACATATCCTTACCAAATTTCGTTACTGTAGCATGTATAGTTTCCGAGTAAATCAGCTGTGACAGACGGACAGACGGACAGACGGACAGACGGACATGACGAATCTATAAGGGTTCCGTTTTTGCCATTTTGGCTACGGAACCCTAAAAAAAGTACGTGTCACATCACAACCGTGCAGATAGTGTGATAATGTGATCGGTCTGAAGCAGCCACAACGACCGTTCCCGCTCCACTCCGATGTCGGAGTGTTGAAGTGGCGTCTCGCTACTGCTGACGATAAGATGGCTCCCATATCAGGTACGTGCCATATCTGGGGTTTCCAATTTGAATTTGTCTTAGGTCTGAAAAAAGAAGTACGTGTCACATCACAACCGTGCAGGGGCCTAACTCGAAAGCTTGTAACGTGTAATACAAGCGGAAGTCCTTATCTAATTAATAGTGTTAAAAAGAGATTTCCACTTGTATTACAAGTTACAAGCTTCGAGAAACGGGCCCCTGATAGTGTGATCGGTCTCAAGCAGGAACCGAAACCGGTATTTTACAAAAACCTCGAAATACCCCAATGTTATAGAATGTTTTATGCTCTTTATGTACTGTACTGCTCAATATTTTATGTAATTTACAATATCATATTTTTAAATTACTCCATTAACTTACAATTTATATACCGACTAGCGGCCCGCCCCGGCTGCGCACGGGTACTATACCTACATAAAAACCTTCCTCTTGAATTACTCTACCTATTAAAAAAATCTCATCAGAATCCGTTGCGTAGTTTTAAAGATTTAAGCGTGCAAAGGGACATAGGGACAGAAAAAGTGACTTTATTTTATACTATGTAGTGAAGAACGAAAAAGAACCGTTCTTTTTGTATGGAGATAATAACGGTTTCGGTTCCTGGTCTGAAGCAGCCACAACGACCGTTCCCGCTCCACTCCGATGTCGGAGTGTTGAAGTGGCGTCTCGCTACTGCTGACGATAAGATGGCTCCCATATCAGGTACGTGCCATATCTGCTATGCTATTCTCTTATTCACACATTCGACGCTGCGTTCGTCTACGAGCTCGACGTCGAGACAGCCTTGTCAAAAATCCTAGCTGTTTTATTTGACATTAGGAATCGAGGCTGTGAGCGAGGTTGTGGGCGAGTTCGTCGCTGTTTTTCGTTAGAGAATACGAAGTTCATACATTAAACGTCAAAATCTCGACGCAGTGTAGTTCCTGCTCACGCCGCATTCGTCTCCGAGCACTAGTGTCGTTTAAAGGACATTAGTGAATACCATTTTTAGGCTCTACGCTGCCGCAGCACTGACACAGCGCTGACAGCAAGGCGGTTTCCTTAGTGAATAACACTGCTGGGGTTTCCCATTCGAATCTGACTTAGGTCTGAAAAAAAAAGAAGTACGTGTGTCACAACCGTGCAGATAGTGTGATAACGTGATCGGTCTGAAGCAGCCACAACGACCGTTCCCGCTCCACTCCGATGTCGGAGTGTTGAAGTGGCGTCTCGCTACTGCTGACGATAAGATGGCTCCCATCTCAGGTACGTGCCATATCTGGGGCTTCCAATTTGAATTTGTCTTAGGTCTGGAAAAAAAACTTATAGGGTTACAAGATGGCTCCCGTCTCTGGTATGTGGCATATCTGGGGCTTCCAATTTGAATTTATCTTAGGTCTGAAAAAAAAAGAAGTACGTGTGTCACAACCGTGCAGATAGTGTGATAATGTGATCGGTCTGAAGCAGCCACAACGACCGTTCCCGCTCCACTCCGATGTCGGAGTGTTGAAGTGGCGTCTCGCTACTGCTGACGATAAGATGGCTCCCATCTCAGGTACGTGCCATATCTGGGGCTTCCCATTCGAATCTGACTTAGGTCTGGAAATAGTACATTACTGCAGACGCCGGGAAAGATGAATTTAGCTGTTTAACCTGTTCATGAAAACCGACGCCATGTTCTAAAAAAACATTACTTACCGGCCTAGGCCGTTAAATTCGTATGAAAATCCTTTACTGTTATCTCGAGGTCATCCGCCTGCAACGTCATACTTTAAAGCCTATTATGACGAACATAATGACAACATTTCATTGCATGTTTGAGAAAAAAACTTATAGGGTTACAAGACGGCTCCCATCTCAGGTATGTGGCATATCTAGATATGCCACATACCTGAGATGGGAGCCGTTGGTTAAGACTCAAATTATTTAAGACTCGACTCAATTTCAGGACTCAACTCATTTTTATGAGACTGTCGAGGTTACAAGACGGACGGTTTTTTGGGCCAATTTTTTTTATTATTGTACTATTTAAACGTGATAATGGTTCTCTATTTTATCGTCGAAAGTCATTTTGTGTAATATCACTCAACAACCAACATATTATCGCAGAATTTTATTTCGTCGAATTTGCCAACGTAACGTTTTGCAGACGTATCTTCCGCTTATTGTCATATGTATCAATTTTTTGTTGTTGTTATTCTGTCACATCACTTAACTCGGTATTGTTTTAAAAACCTGTATTACTTGGAAACTTTATTAAATAGTAAAACACGATATTGCAAAAAAAAACAATTATTAGTGAAGTAAGAACTGAGCGTAGCGCCATTAAACTGGTTACCCAGTTTGGCGCACTAAATGTTTATGTAAAATGTTGTATTTGTTTTTCATGAATAAATAAATAATAATAATAATCTTACTTATTGCGCTTATATTTAAAACATGTTGTGTACACTCGCTTTGGATTTTGTGCTAGTCTATAAGCCATTGTGTATTTGCTGCTAATGTTCATACTATTGTACGATGCTTAGTGTGCCTATAGAATAAATAAATGAATTTGTTGCAGTGAACTGCTGGCCAGCGGAAGGCGCCAACGGTGGTTGCGACGTGAACATTGAATACGAGCTCGAACAACCGCACCTCTCGCTTCGAGACGTCACCATCAACATACCTCTGCCGTGAGTCTTATTATTTTGGACCGCAAGGCAGCTTGTGGTAGCTGTTCGGCAGTAACGACCCCTCGGAGCTAGTGTTGGTAAAGAATAATAGTAGTTTATGCAACTGTACTACTGTAACTGTAATGAGGGGCATTACAACTCGAGTGTGGGTTTATGAAACGAACCGAGGGTGAGTTTCATAATAGCATCACACGAGTGTTGTAATGCCTGATTACGTATGTTTTATTGTTGTATGCCCGAGTAGTTTATGCAACTATACGTAATCAGGCATTACAACACTCGTGTGATGCTATTATGAAACTCACCTTCGGTTTGTTTCATAAACCCACACTCGAGTTGTAATGCCTCTCATTACGTACAGTTGCATAAACTACTTTATCTACACACATATTATCATAAGTGCTCTAAGATGGGTTCAGGAATTGTAGGAAAATGACATGCATTGTTATGTTATTACTGCTGACTGTATAAATCATAGGTATGGGTATATAATATGTCTGGCGGAGTGCACATATCGTTATCCGAGTCACTGCCACTCATTATCAAGTAATTATCAGTATTATCACAAAGTAAGCCAACGAACAAAAGACAGCTCGGAATGTCAGCGATTTCAATCTCTGTAATTATTTTTTTAATCATAGACAATCGAGTGATGTTCCTATTCTTGTGTCACTCGATATGAAAAAATCGTCCGATTGTAACTAAAAAACATACTGAATTAACATTTTGTGTCGATGACTGGCTGAATATCTATAGATACCAGAATAAACACCCCACTTGAATCTGACAGCTGTTCCAAATTTAACACTCATAACCTCCGGAAAAATCGTATATAATGTTAACTTTATTTATGTGCCAAGTTCTGATGGTGGGTAATGCTGGTCGTTGTCTATTGTTTCTGAACGCATTTTAGAGCACTTAACGATATTTGGGTACATAAAGTTCTTTAAGTCCCGTTTTAGTACTCTTGTCATTTTTACGGCACTATCGAGCTCAAAAGACTACAGAGTCTTTTGAGTCGCGAGTCGAGCTCTTTCTTTAGGGTTACTGAGTCCTCCTTAACTACAGTGGCGTAACAATAGGGTGGCAGGGCTGGCTAAATGCCACGGGCCCCCGGCCCAAGAGGGCTCCGGCCCAAAAGGCCGTGAATTTAAATTTAAAATTAAACTGAGTACAATGTGACGATTTTTACTGATAGGGCGCCATCAAAATAATTTGCCACAGGCCCCAGATGGTATAGTTACGCCACTGCTTAACTAAAATCCTAATATCACTCATTTTTTAAATGTCTTTCCAAAAATTATGAAATAATTACAATGCCATATATTAGAAAATGTTCAAGGTTCAGAATAAAGTTATAAATACGAATAAGAAGCTTATTTTTGTTCAATCACTCGGCCTAAGTCCTTTTTTGGAAGTTTCTGAAGGGTCGATTTTATTTTTAAAATACGTACCTACCTGTTTGGTGCTACTACAAGTACTACTTCTGAAACTTCTTTTTTTAGGCCTTTTTTTTTACCTATCTGTATCCAGTAAGTCAACATTGGTGCCATATAAAGGTGCGTTCAAACTAAAAGAGCATTCGCTGTTCTAACCTCCCACTCTACGAAATTCGATCGGTACACAAAACGTGATTGGTTGATTTCGTAGAACGGGCGCTAGAACAGCGAATGCTCTTTTGGTTTAAACGCACCTTAAGATGTCTCCATGATTAATGTATCCTTAGTATTCTTACTGCCGTCGCCAGGCGTCCACGCGATTTGTGTGTATAGTGTTTAACTGTATTGACGCAGATTTCTTGGTTTCTTCACAGATCTGGCAACAGTTCCGTAGTTGTCCACCAGTGGGAAGGCAACTACGCGCAGAAAGGCCGTACCCTAGTGTGGAGTGTGCCGCTTATTGACAGCGAACACAAGTCGGGCAGTCTTGAGTTTACGTAAGTACGAGTTTAGATAAATTACAGATTTGGCCCATAATCGTCACCCTTCGGCTTTTCATGAAAACGTCCGAATTCATATTGCAATTACAATTAACTTGAATATCCATATTATCCCTTGCACCGAAACTAATTAACTAGCGCAAAGGTACGTACGTAGGGGACATGAAAAAGCACATACATCCATAAAATATACAAATCTACACACCCAAACACTACAAGTTCAAGATACTGAGATAGGCAATAAAATTGGATACAGATTTTTCAATAATATTTGTATTTTTCTTGTCTAAAGTGTTCCCATTATGTCTTTTTTTTGCACCTTAAGGTCCGATCACTACTTATGTGTCACAAATTCACAATAATTTAAATTCACTAATAAATTCTTGAAGATTGTTCAAAACCGATGATTGGAGACTGAGGGGGGAGGCCTTTGCCCAGCAGTGGCACACTATATACAGGGTGTAATCGTTAAGTGTATTATATTAGTGTAATTTTACTCGTTGGGTGACGTACTTTCGATATCAGTTAGAAGTTTTCTGGTATCTGCTATATTTACGGAATTATGGCCTGTAATCACTTATCGATTACACCCTGTATAAGCTTTAATAATGATAAGGTTTTTATAATGTGTTTATATTTTGTATTGTTTTTGTATGTTGTACTACACTACTGTTTCACTTTTAATATCATGCTATAAAAATCTAGCCTAAGAAAACAATTAAATAAAGGAAATAATAATATTACGTTAAATTTTCAGGGTGACTCCCGCGATCCCCAACGACTTCTTCCCGTTGACTGTATCTTGGAGTTCCAACACCACTCTAGCTCTCCTCACCGCCACCCGCGTGTCCCAAGCTGCCGACGGAACCCCCGTGGATTACTCGCAAGATATCAGCTTCCATCCCGACAAGTATGAAATTGTTTAGGTTTTAAACCCAAACGGCAGTTTCCAAAGTCGTAGTGGCCGTAGGGAGTCATGAACGCTGTCTTATTTTCTTCCCGTTGACTGTATCTTGGAGTTCTAACACCACTCTAGCTCTCCTCACCGCCACCCGCGTGTCGCAAGCTGCCGACGGAACCCCCGTGGATTACTCCCAAGATATCAGCTTCCATCCCGACAAGTATGAAATCGTGTAAATTTTAAACCCAAACGGCAGTTTCCAAAGTCGTAGTGGCCATGGGGAGTCATGAAAGCTGTCTTATTTTCTTACCGTTGACTGTATCTTGGAGCTTCAACACTACTCTAGCTCTCGTCACCGCCACTCGAATGTCCTAAGCTGCCGACGGAACCCCCGTGGATTACTCGCAAGATATCAGCTTCCATCCCGACAAGTATGAAATTGTGTAAATTTTAAACCCAAACGGCAGTTTCCAAAGTCGTAGTGGCCATGGGGAGTCATGAAAGCTGTCTTATCTTCTTCCCGTTGACTGTATCTTGGAGTTTCAACACCACTCTAGCTCTCCTCACCGCCACCCGCGTGTCCCAAGCTGCCGACGGAACCCCCGTGGATTACTCCCAAGACATCAGCTTCCATCCTGACAAGTATGAAATCGTGTAAATTTTAAACCCAAACGGCAGTTTCCAAAGTCGTAGTGGCCATGGGGAGTCATGAATGCTGTCTTATTTTCTTCCCGTTGACTGTATCTTGGAGTTCCGACACCACTCTAGCTCTCCTCACCGCCACCCGCGTGTCCCAAGCTGCAGACGGAACCCCCGTGGATTACTCCCAAGATATCAGCTTCCATCCCGACAAGTATGAAATTGTTTAGGTTTTGAACCCAAACGGCAGTTTCTAGAGTCGTAGTGGCCATGGGGAGTCATGAACGCTGTCTTATTTTCTTACCGTTGACTGTATCTTGGAGCTCCAGCACCAC
>JALPQI010010430.1:0-38355 GCA_025490895.1 Thaumatotibia leucotreta
AGTGTATCTATTATGTCGTTTAAAATTGTGTAAAAATGATCAACAGCTGTTTCTACACTATCAGACGAAAGGTAGTGGTCCCAGTCTATCTTCTGTAGTTCATGATTAACCAATTCGTAATCTGCAGCAAAAAAGCGACGGGTGGTGCGAGGCGCAGGTTTCAAAGAATGGTCAATCAACCCTAAGTCAATATTTATGCAAAATACCGGGTGATGACCATCTATAGGCACTAAAGGCTCAACCGTTGTTAGTTTACAGAAAATATTTGATATCACTAAGTCTAGTTGTCTATCATTTTTATTTGGGATATTATTAAATTGATGCCAACCAGTAAAGCTAATAAATGCTGAGAGCTGTGATGTTAAATGATTACAACTGGGATTCGTCATTATCAGTCTATTGTCGTCGTTATTCGCATACGTCCAGATAGCATCTGTAATATTAAAATCCCCAATGACCATAAAATCATTGTTCGAGGAATCGGTATATAAGTCTGATACATAATCGAAGAACGCGTGCTGAGACTCGATCTGTGACTTGCTTTGAGGGAAATAACATGTAAAAAGTCTAAATTTTCTGGATGTAGGACCCTGACATAAAATAATATCTATCCAGGTGATATCAGCATCGGGTAAATCTATAAAAGAGCTAAAGTCACGTGGTTCTACATTCAGCTGACGCTGTAGGGCTACGAGTGTACCACCGCCGCGGGTCATCCCTCGCCGTTCATAGTCACGGTCTGTGCGGTAAACGTTGTAGCGAGAGTCAAATAGTTCCCCATCAAAAATACCTGGTAGGAGCCAAGTCTCAGTTATACAGATTATGTCGTAGTTAAAACGCAATACATTACGCAAAAAGTCAGTTGTTTTTGAGCGCAATCCACGTGCGTTTTGATAATAAATTGAGATATCTATTTCTTAACGAATATTAAAAGACCAATATATTCTTTTATGTGTATCTTTTTGACTGTTATATGCATAACGTACATAGCGGCTATTGCGATGGATAAGTATTTAAAGAAGATTATTAATACATTAAAATTGAAATAAAATAAATTTGTTTTCTGTTTTCGGAGAGCGTGATATTGTATATAGAGCAAATGTAGATTAAATATTTTATTACAGTATAGTTTATTTCTGCAAATTTTTTTTCGACAAATATTTATCAATTAGAGCAATAATGGCAATTAGTAATTCAACAAAATAACCTAACAATATACCTAAAACTATATATACTATAAAAGTAGCACTTATATAATTTTGTTTAAAGAACCTTCAGACGTTATATACAGAACTGGCGAGTTCTCGTTGCGGCGAACCATTACAGTGCAGTTGCGAACCCAGCAGAATTTATATTCTTTTTTAATATAAGTAGTTGCATGCACTACATGCATGTTTGCATAATATAAGTGTCATAATTTTGCACAAAACCAGCGTGACTCAGGCGACCGTAACCATGGCAATAACAGACAGAAAAAAATTGATTCACCCTGTTCGTCAGCCCACGAACTTGTGAATGCTCGCTCAGAACACTAAGTGGAAACGTGGCTTAATATGATTGCCACTCGGAATCGCGAGCTCTTACGATCCTGATAGGCGAAGAAGGTGTTTTAGTACAGATGGTATCTTTTTTAGGCGCTAGTGCGAGAAGTGGCTCATTTTACGTCAGGTCCAAAACTTCAGAGGACCATCTGTACTAAAAAACGTCGTACGAGACACGTGCAAAAAGGAAATTCGTAACTCGTGTTGATTTACAACATCGCCACTCGTTTCGAATTTCAGGTTTCAGTCTGTGTTCAGACTGTTCATTTTTCGTTCATTCGGAGTTAATCCAGTGAAAGAGAATGATGCCGGATCACTAATGAATTCATACGGCACACTGTTTCACTGCATGTTCAGACGTGTCATTTCGATGAAAATTGTTAGCCTCCGTAGCTTAGTTGGTAGTGTAGTGACCCTACCTATGAAGCTGGAGATTCCGGGTTCGAATCCCGGCGAGGGTATTATTTGTGTATTTATTTATCACAAATATTTGTTTCTTGGTCATGGCTGTCTATGTATTTAAATATCTATATGTATCTATCTATTATATATCGTCGGTTGACAACCAAAACTCATTATAAAAACCGTCACTACTCTTCGCAACCTCTTATGTCAGTATTGAATCAGAACTTAGATACGATCTCTATTTCAAGTAGGTATTTGTTACCTACTTTGTGAGTTTTGGTTGTCAACCGACGATATATCGTTGCCTGGTACCCACATCCAGGGATCGGATACCGGTTTTTTCTCCATACAAAAGAACGGTTCGAATTCCGTTCTTTTTCGTTCTTCGGCTTATAATTTTTTTGTTAATGGAGTAATTGAAAAATATGATGTTAATAATTACATAAAATGTTGAACACTATATAAAGAGCGTGAAACATTTTAAAATATTGAGCTATATCGAGGTTTTTCTAAAAAACCGGTTCCGATCCCTGCCCACATCACAAGCCTTAATTGAACTTACCGTGAGACTAGTCGATTTGTGTATCAATGATTGTGTGAAATTGATGTCCCAAGATATTTAATGAACAAAAAATGAACCGTCTGATTTATTTATTTTATGGAGTACCAATACCAACAGCTATTAATAACATAAAACTTAGATAACATCAAGCCAATTAAAGGTCCTCACAGCTAGTGACATACTAAAAGTTAGCGATTTACAGTTTACACTCTGAAATCCTATAATCATCGTAATACAAATACCATGTGGTTACAAACTATTAAAATATACACAAAAAGAAATAGCAAACTAGGGCACACTCACTTAAAAAATTGATTTGTTAACTGATATTTCACCGTACTAATCAATTTTTTCATCCGCAGGTGCCCGTCTGCACATGCGAGCCCGGTTTCACGGGCGCGCATTGTGAGACGGAGCGCGACGAGTGCGCCGAAGGCGGCTCGTCGCGCTGCCAGCACGGGGGCACCTGTCGCACCGCGCGGGGCGGCTTCCTGTGCGTCTGCCCGCCGGGTGAGTCCACACTGTATACTGTATACCCTCCACACACCATCAGCCTATCACATTGTCATTTGTTGTTACTGACAGGAAACTACGGAGCCACATATTATCAAACCGCGATTAGAACAAGACAAGAGACAATAGATTAATTAATCACTCACTACATCTATAAAGAACTATTTTCTTGGTAAATGTTGGGCCAACAGTACTTTCGGATCCCCTTCTGATTCGGTTTGAAAATACTAAGCGCCGCCCGACACACTCTTGGCCGGTTATTTTCCAATTAAATTACAATATTGAGCCCAAAACTGATCATCACTATTTTTGTTACGACCTCTATAAGGTCGATTGTAATAGTGTCGGGAATAGTGCAATACCGCGTAACTACCAAAGCAGATAGTCATAGTCATAGTCATATTTTTATTTGCTTAGAATTATGGTAATTACAAAGAAATGCAGATGACATAAAAACAGGTAATACAGTTCAGCACAATTCACCATTATAATGGCATGCAAAATTTTCATAGTATATTATAATACACACATCGACATCTTAATAGAAAAATATTGTTTACCTAATTATCGTTTAAATTTAAAACATAATAAAAATAATGTCAAAAATTACAATAAAAGCTTCATTACAATAACAATTAAACCATCAATAATTGAACTATCACACAACACATATCGCATAGAGAGATATTCAATTGTTTGATATCGCAACACATATAGAGTTGCAATATCAAACAATTGACACTCAAAGGCACCCTAATTGAATTTGTTAGTTACGCGGTATTGCACTATCCCCGACGATATAACACATAAATTACTACATAAAATTTTGTTTTCATTAACCCTTAAATTGGCAAATTTAACAATCCTCCTCGCCATTGTGTACTGCATTCTGTCTTAAAAAAATCATTATATCAGTTTGTTGACATCCTTGGCTATTTCTATAATCCATTTTAGGTCAAGTTTGTTCCCACGGAACCATACCGTCCTCGCTATATCATCTTTATTTAAAAACACTGGTGACTAAGGCTTTATTACGTTGCAATAGAGTTTGGTTTCGATGAGTAAATTGTGTCAGTAGAGAGATACGGTGTTTTGGTACACGTGTACGTAGCTTAAACCAGAAGGTATTATGTTATTCAAATTCAAAAATTCAATTTTTTTATTCCTTAACAGCCATTACAAAATTTCATAGTGGCCGGTATCTCCTTTTAAGTTATTTACAAAATGAAGGGTCCACGGAAAAAACATGTCCAGTGCTTAAATAAATCAGGACAAATTCACACCTTATTCTGTTAAAAGTAAGGTGGTTTTTTCTTCTGTAATTTGAATTGTCTAGACATGTTCTTTTCGTGGACCCTTCAAATAACCTGTGCCAGGAGGCACCGCTCTTCCAAAATTGTAATTTACCTAAACTTAGATTATTTCATTTTTAAACATTTTTAGGTGTGGTGTGGTGTACAACTACCTTAAATATTGTAAATAGTACATTTTCTGTAAGGGAGACTTTCCTTTATTTTTAAAAACAATAAATTCTCCAGTTAAAGATATATGAAAAATAACATACTTCTTAATTCGTATACAGGTCAAAATTATTTTCGTTGTCTTGTTTCATACGACTCTGTCACGCTTTTAGTTGCTGTATAGTCTCAGTATATAAATCCGGTTCAGTTGTATTTCTTTGTCACGCTAGATTTTAATCCATACATGAGAAATTGAAAACAGAAAATCATCTTAAGGTGCATACCTGCTTGGGGTGGGGCAGCCAAAACCAAATTCATTGAAGTTGAAAGAGGCCAAAGAAGCCTGATTAAAGTTATGCTTTTTAAACCGTATTTATACCCTACAATCGAACTTTATACGACCTCAGAATTACTCTCTATGAGAAAACTCTTTATTTTGCAAACTATTCTTAAAGTGCACAAGTCCTTACAATATAATGAACCCACATCAAACAGCAGGCGTAATTATAACGTTGCCCCTGCTACCCGCAGCAAATCAAGATTTGCTACGTACCAGTTTTGCAAATTATCTCCTAATATCTACAATAAAATAAACAAAAAAACGAATATTTTTGGTATTTTATATTACAGTTGTAAGAAAAATGTTACAAATTTTCTACAAAACTTACATTACAAAGACGTTGAAGCACTATTATATGACATTACGTAAATTCTACACACATTTATGAACATACACACACACACACACACACACACACTCACACACGCGCGGGCGCGCGCACGTTTAGAAGTTTTATTGTTATTTTCAAGTTTGTTAGTATACTTACTATACCTATACGGAAGAGCACGATCTCCTGACACAGGTAATCATTTTACTTACTAGGAGATCGTAACAATGTATAGTATATTGTATTTGTTTGAACGCAATAAACGTTTTTTCATTTTCATTTTCATTTCATTCAGAGCAAACGAGCATTCGCTATTCTAACCCCCTACTCCACGAAATTCGATCGTTACACAAACGTGATTCGTTGATTTCGTAGAGTGGGGGATAGAATAGCGAATGCTCGTTTGGTCTGAATGCACCTTTATACAAAAATCACAACTCCGTCACGTTTTTTAGGGACACAAAATAAGAAAACGAAAAGAATTTTGGCTCATACAGTCAAGTGCAAAAATAAGTATCGAAAGAATCCGTTCATAAATATGTTACGACGTTCTTATTACACAGAATTAGAGTGCACTGGGACATATTTTTGAACGTTTTTGTGTACCCCTTTATTTTGTCTTCGACTGTATATAGAAAAAAACAGTCATAAAAACTGTCGTCTGTTAAAAAACGCGTCAAGTGTAAAGACATACGTCGTTTCGTTACTCGGCTAAGTCAGCTGTTGGCATCTTATCGCGCAGCGCAATCTGCCGCGCTGATAACTGATAACGGCGCGGCGGTGCTCAAACTGTGCACGCTGATAGCGATAAGGACTTTCTACCGTTCTCGCGAAGGTCGTCACACTTAATAGCTTTTATAGTTATACTCCCGTGTGGTGACGGCAGTAAGAATACATTTGTCACCACCCCAACTCCTCCTGCGGGTGTCGTAAGAGTCGACTAAGAGATTGAAGTGTCACTGACCATTCTACAAGATTGATGTTGGGCAGCAGCGTCATCATAGTGGACACATTACTGCGATCGCCAATCCGCTTGCCCAGCGTGGCGATTATGGGCATTTACCTCCTAATGCGTCTATACGCATAGTTAATAGGAGAGGCCTACGTCCAGCAGTCGACTTACATAGGCTGATGATGATAGTTATACTCTGTTTGGTTTGGTGTTTAAAAAAAGGTAAACAATCTTGCAGTATCTTTTTATTGAAAAATGCATATAAAAATCCAAACTAGGTACTTAATGAATCAAAAACAATGTAAATCACTGTATTTCCTTGTTATATTATGTATATTTGCTAAAACTTATTTTCTACTCGTAGTTTTCAATAAAAAGATACTGCGCGATTGTTTAAACACCGAACTAAACAGAATATAGAGTCGACTACAGAGAGATTAATATATAGTTTTTCTAATGTGTGTAAATGTAAACAAATTTTATTAATGAAGAAACACACTGGGTCCTATTAGGTAAAAGTTTGAATTATATGGTTCTCGTACAAAGTTCGGAATCGTATAGTATAGTATCTTGAAGACTATTAATACAATTCGTTTTGACCAAGCCTTTCCAATTACAGAATAAATTAATATCTTGGGACATCTTACTTAAATCGACCTAGTCCCACGGTAAGCTTAATAATTAAGGCTTGTGATGTGGGTACCAGGCGTCGACATATCGTCGTTGATAGCGCAATACCGCGTAACTACCAATGCAGATAGAGGTTAAAATATCAAACAATTGATACTCAAATTCATCCTAATTGAGTTTGTTAGTTACGTGGTATTGCACTATCCCCGACGATATATTATAAATAGATAGATACAGATACGTACTCGTAAATACATAGACAGCCACGACCAAGGAACAAAATTAGACCATAGTTTTGCAGAAAGTGACCAACTTTTTTTGTCAATCAGCTTTAAGTTGCTGAGTTTGGTCGCTTTTTGCTTTGACAATAAATCGTAGTTGGTCATTTTCTGCATAACTACGGTCTTTTTGTGATACATAAATACATTGATTCTTGATTCAAACTCGGAACCTCCAGCTTTGTAGGCAGGGTCACTACCAACTATTCAACTTGGCTACGGAGACTAACAAAAATAGGTACAGAAGTTACGTTTAAAAAACATCAATGAGTTGTAAAGATGCACGGCGCCGAAACGACCAATGCGTCATTCATAATTTATCCTTAATTACTCATTTTCCTCTTAAACGTACACGTAGTGACGACAATACATTCAATTGGAACATTCGTTTCCCTTATTACAATACACGTAAGGTGCACGTTCAGTTAACTGTGTCGATGGTACTGTCAAATGCTCGCTACGCGGTACAGATAAACTGCGGTTTGTTAGTGATGTGCTGTGCTCATTCGTTTATTTGACTCTTAATCAGGTTAGCTCCTTGTGTTAAATTTTATATTAAAATGTAGTTAAATATGAAGAAAACTTGATATTTACGGCAAAAATATTGGTACATTGTTTAAGAAAATAATAAATAATATTATAAGAACCTACTCCCTTATTCATAAACGTCTGCTATCTTAGCAAGCTGCTAAATATTGTTTGTCCCCTTCGGTGTTACCAATTTACCCACAAGAGTAAAAGGGACAAACAATACTTAGTGGCATGTTAAGAGGCGTTTATGAATGAGAGGGTTAAAGTTTAAAAGTTTTTAGGTTAATTATCAACCAAAATTGAAAATAATAATGTTGCAATTAAATTATACATATATATTATAAATTATAATTTACGTTATTAAATAAATAATTTGTACGACATTCATGCACATAACCGCAATATATGATATGATTTTTTCCCATAGTAGACCTACCGCTGATTGCCAAATGACGTCACAATTTGTAACATTTTTTTAGGAGCGTTTGAGGGCCAAAAATCAAAAATATGTCCCAGTTCACTTTAATTCTATGTTATAAGAACGTCGTAACATATTTATGAGACGATTATTTCGATACATATGCACTTAACTGTTCAACGTCGTAAGTTACAACACTATCAGTCATACAGTTTGAGGACCGCTGTCCTGTGACCAGACTCACACAAAATAAGAGTACATTATAGTAGTGACTAGTGGCGCTATAAAGAAACAGCTTCGTGATAAAAAAAAATGTTATAATTTAATTGAATCGTTTCGAGAGACGTGAACATTTGTGATTGTTTAATGCACTGCTAAAATGTTTTTGTTTCGGAATCTATTGTCAGTGAATTAATATCGTGTTAAAGTTCTTATGAATAATTACTCGTATTAGTCATGCATTACGGACATACGTATGCATTGGATAGTAAAATCATGTTCGCGGATTTTGTGCGCGAAGACAATTTGACGGATAGAATCGACCAATGTGTGTGTTCGTGGCAAGGATGATATAAAATATGTGGCGATTCTTATTAGTTGCTGCATTAATAGGTATTTATCTATATTCTGAGTTTTAGGGAAAACGTTCCATTTTTCGCTTTCCATAAGGACGGAATTGGCTCGTACAGTCACGTCTAATAATATGTATACATTTCGGAACGTATGTCAAAGGCCTAAGAATCAAAATCGTATACATATTATTAGAACCGACCGTACCTTTATACGAATTAACCCCCTTATTCATAAACTTCTCGTAACTTAACAAGACGCTAAGTATTGTTGGCCGTTTCTGTCTTACCAATGTGCCTATAAGAGCGAAAGAGACAAACAATACTTAGCGGTTTTCTAAGTTGCGAGTCGTTTAGGTAAATGTCTAAGCGCCATGGCGAGTGACAAAAGGGGACGTTTTACAAAGCCGCTCACAATTGTTGAAAAGGTATTATATGCTTCTAATTCTTGTATAAATATGTGACGAACGTACCAAATTTAAGAGGAGGCATTTGTTCTTCAACGGTGCTCGGCAAATTTTTTTTAAACGTGCTGTATCGGTGGATTGGGAACTACACAATCGTATTGATAAATAAATAAATTAAATAAATTTAATCTTTTATGTGCCAAGCTTTGAAGGTAAAACATGTATTTACCTAGCACTGCTGCCATGCGATCGCATCTATCACACACACATATACGCATCATCAGCCTGTGTCAGTTCACGGCTGGTAGACCTCTCCTATTAACTATACGTATAGACGCATTAGGAGGTAAATGCCCATAATCGCTTCGCTGGGCAAGCGGATTGGCGATCGCAGTAATGTGTCCACTATGATGACGTTGCTGCCCATCATCAATCAAATCAAAGAATGGTCAGTGACACTTCAACCCTTAGTCGACTCTTACGACCCCCGCGGGAGTTTGGGCGGTGACAAATGTGTTACCTTATAAAAACCAAATCAGACCTTTAATATATTTATCAGACACCAGTGAGACGAGCTGGATGTTTGATCATATCTGATGATATCTACGACGGGAAAATGTGAATTTTCAAGAATGCTTGAGTCTGAATGTAGAAATATCACGCAACACCGCGAAAGTGAAAATAGACTAAACAAATATGAGTATCATCTCATGTACCGATGTAGTACCTTATCAGTGATATCTGCCTTAGATCGACCTGTATACACACGGTATGTCGGTTAAAGTATGGCCAGGAATTTTTACTGTTTTACACGTCATGTCTTCGTCTATATATTATGGTTATTGTTTGCCATCATGCGATACGTTTCATGCCTCGCTGTGTCTTAAAAATGTACATATATAACTTGAAGATCTTTAAAGGAATAATAATTAATACATGAATACCATGAGGCAGTCTTAAACAAACCCACCTTATACTCTGTTTGGTTTGGTGTTTAAAAAAAGGTAAATTATTTTGAAAAATGCATATAAAAATCCAAAGTAGGTACTTAATGAATCAAAAACAATGTAAATCACTGTATTTCCTTGTTATATTATGTATATTTGCTAAAACTTATTTTCTACTCGTAGTTTCCAATAAAAAGAAACTGCAAGATTGTTTACCTTTTTTTAAACACCAAACCAAACAGAGTATAGTCCCACGGCCAGCTCAATTAAGGCTTGTGTTGTGGGTACTAAACGACGATACGTATTATATCTGCAACTGCCGAAGGCTCATGCCCTAAAATGGCGTGAACTTTTTTGTGAACTTGTGTGATGTGATAATGGCTCTAACAAATCTCTTCTTACTGCCTTATTTCCTCGCGGCCAAAGGTATTAACATTAACCAAAAATTAAACCCCCTTGTTCATAAACGTCTTCTAACATAGCCAGTAAGTATTGTTTGCGTCTTTCGGCCTTATCAGTGTATATAATACCGAAAGGGACAAACGATACATACAGGCTTGCTAAGCTAGACGTTTATGAATATGGGGGTAACTGACAAATACGTCTATAGCAAAGTTTGGTTGCAGCCTGGACCGGGCTACACTGCGAGACCGACGTGAATGAGTGCAACAACGGAGTCAGCTGCGGCCCCGACGGGATCTGCGTCAACCTGCCCGGCTCCTACATGTGAGTAGTCTTTAATATAGTATTTTACACAATCGTGGTATAATAGAGAGCTTTTCAGTTACAGTGTTTAGGCCACGAAGCTTGTTGAGTAGCCAAAGTAAGGTACGAGATTCAAAAGCTTGATTATAAATTATAACCAGGGATCAGACAAATGTGCGTCATTGTTCGCAATAATGTGGACATGGCACCAAATTTGATTGAATGAATAATCAAACGAATAATTTCTTGAAATTTGATTTTGAAGTTTTGAGGGGTCTATTCACAAAGATTTTCATAGTTACCGGTGTCAAAATGGTAAATTTTTGAAAATGGTTAAATGAATAATTATTCAATCTACTTTGGTGTCATATCCATACTATTGCGAACAATGACGCACATTTGTCCGATCTCTGATTATAACACCATTGTATATAATATTTTTTCTACGACTCACTAAAAATAAGTAAACAAATATAAACAATGAAATAAATACGCTAAAACGAAGTGCAGATCTTGAGGTGGGCGCCCGTTGATGTTTTTTTTGCTCGCACGTGATTGGTCAAATTTATTTCAGATGCCTACAGCGTTGGCTTATGAGTTTATTACAGTTGAGTTGCGAACTCGACGTAATTGGATATGGTTATAATTTACAGTAGACGAATAGAAAAAAAAAATGTGTTGGGACATCTAACACAAATTGATTTAGTCCAACGATAAGCTCAATTAAAGCTTGGTCCTTCTTTTGAGTAGGTCCTATATAAAATGACGGCTATAAAAAATTGTCTCAGAAACATAACTTTTATCCTTTTGACCGCCAGACGGCGAAGGAATTCTTTGTATGTTTGAGAAAAGCACTATACATGCCTCAGCGTGAAAACGGATTACCGGCCTTGTCACGTATCTTATGTACCAACTTGGTCCTGTGATGTAATGTACTATATTATTCTATCCTAACAGCTGTGAATGCGAGCGCGGCAAATGCGGGCACGAGTGCGCCCTGCCCGACCCGTGCTACCCGGCCGGCAACGCGACCGGGCCCTGCGAGAACGGCGGGAACTGCACGCAGCGCTGCAGCGACGTCATCGACTACACGTGTCAGTGCTTTGACGGGTGGGCCGGCAAGAACTGCTCACAACAGGTACGAGTACAATGACTGTTTTGTATAGATATGTGCGGTTACTGGCCTGCGGGAGCGGTAACTGCACGCTACGCTGCGATATAATCGACAAATGGGCGCGAGCTTTGACGAGTAAGCTGGCAAGAACAGCTCACAACAGGTAAGAGTACATTGTTTTAAACAGGATGACATTTGGGTCGTGCTACCCGGCCGGCAACGCGACCGGGCCCTGCGAGAACGGCGGGAACTGCACGCAGCGTTGTAGCGACGTCATCGACTACACGTGTCAGTGCTTTGACGGGTGGGCGGGCAAGAACTGCTCACAACAGGTACGAGTACAATGACTGTTCTGTATAGATATGTGCGGTTATTGGCCTGCGGGAGCGGTAACTGCACGCTGCGCTGCGATATGATTAGACCCCGGTATCGGAGGTGCAAAATGGTAGCTGTCAAGTTCTTAGGGATGGGGTAAAAATATTTGTGATGTCGATAATTAAAGTTACATATCGATAATTTTTCTTTACCGTAATAATAAGCTAAGACTTTAATTAAACGCACCTATTTACGATATAAACTAGGACTATATAATTACAAAATCAACAAAAAAAATATTTATTTAATGTTATGTAACATCGCCATACTTTTTATTGAGGCAATTGTCGATGAACCTTCTGAAGTTTGGGTTTTCGAATTTGGTCCAAAGTATGTTACAACTGACGAAAAACTTAAGCAGATCTCGGTTACAGTTTAAATGGTTTTAATTTTTTTTTCTTTTTTTATGAGTGTTTTCATACAAGATTGAGTTGCAATGCAAGATATGCAAGATTACAAATATTGGAATGGAATATCCTTTATTAAATAATCAATATTAGTAGAATATACGTTGTTGATTTTCTTTTGATGGCAATTTGACTCCATGTGCTTTTTTATATTCCAACATCTGGAAATGATGTGTATTTTGTAAATTGTATATTAAATGTTTTTCATTCATTTTTGAAGTTCAGGATGTTTAGCAAGAAGTTACTCCACTTTCTATTGTATAAAATATTTTAGGCGAATAGACTAGTAAACACGGCTAAATAATCGAAGACATCGTAGTAAGATGACTTTGACTATCTATTGACATAAATAAATTTATTATAAGTATTTAATAACACAAAAGTTTTTATTCAATGTTGTGCAACTCGAAACATAATAAATGTAATAGCAACCAGATATTTGTATTGTAATAGTAATGATTTACATATTAAATGTTAATTATTGTCATAGAGCCCGAAAAAAGCGATACAAATAAATGGTCCTTGTACATAAAAAAAAAAACAATTGTACAAAAAATCGAGTATTAAATGTTAATTATTATCATAGATCCCGGAAAAAGGTATACAAATAAATGGTCCTTGTACAGTAGGGTTAAAAATTGCATGGACAGTTTATGAATGACTTCATTCATAAATTGTCCATGCAATTCTGAACGCCACTGTACATAATTATTATTTTTTTCAAAAAATCGAGTATCGATATCGACATCACAAAGTGTGTTTACCTATCCCTAAGTAAGAACTTGACAGCTATCATTTTGCACCTCCGATACCGGGGTCTAGATATGATCGACAAATGTGCGAGAGCTTCGATGAGTAGGCTGACAAGAACAGCTCACAACAGGTAAGAGTACATTGTTTTAAACAGGATGACATTTGGGTCGTGCTACCCGGTCGGGCCCTGCGAGAACGGCGGGAACTGCACGCAGCGCTGTAGCGACGTCATCGACTACACGTGTCAGTGCTTTGACGGGTGGGCCGGCAAGAACTGCTCACAACAGGTACGAGTACAATGACTGTTCTGTATAGATTTGTGCTGCTACTGGCCTGCGAGAGCGGTAACTGCATGCAATGCTGCGATTTGGTTGATAAACGTGGCAATGTTTCGTCCGATAGGCTAGTAGGCATTGCTCCCAATGATTGTTTATATTGACATTTAGTATTACTAGCCCAGCGAGAGGGGTAACTACACGCAGCGCTGCCGTGACGTCATTGACTACACATGTCAGTGCTTTGACGGGTGAGCCGGCAAGAACTGCTCACAACAGGTAAGAGTATAATGTGCTTAGAGAAGATCAGCGAGAGCCGCAACTGCACGCAGCGCTGCAATGTCGATAAATATGCGAGTGCTGCGATAGATGGGCTTGCAAGAATAGCTCAACAGGTACGAGTACAATGTTTGTTGTGTATAGACATGTGCTTCTAGTAGATCAGCGAGGTAACTGCACGCAGAGCTGTGATATGGTCGAAAAATGTGCGAGTGCTTTGACGGGTAGGCTGGCAAGAACTGCTCACAACAGGTACCTATCAGTACATTGGGTACACTGACGGTCTTGTATAGACACTGACACTAGCCCAGCGGGACTCTTTCTTTATAAATTACAGATGAATGTGGCTCAATATAGTGATTGTCAATAAGAATAATGGAAGACAATTCCGTGATATGCTTCAATTCGTACGGGCAATAACATTTTTAAATTAAGGTCACTTCGTCATCTGTGCTCTAGTTATATTTGCTTTTATTTTTATTTAAAGTAATGTGTATATAAAAATTGCACAAAAATATGTCCCAGTGCACTTTAATTCAGTGTAATAAGAACGTCGTAATATCTATAACTCATTTATACATATTTATGCACTTGACTATACTCATGTTTACCTACCGTTTGCGTTCCACGCTTATCAATTAATCTCAAAGATCTCTCTAATCCAGTCGCGGATCCAGGGGGGGGGCAATGGAGGCACTTGCCCCCTGATACTGGACTAGGTATGCCTAGGTGCTGTTTTAAGTATAAAACACTATCACATCATAGATCAATGCTCCTGAACGAAGTCCAGTATCCGCACCTGCTCTAATCACTGCCATGCTTGTAGCTATTGCTACATGTCATCACTCTTATTTTACATACAAATAGAGTCTATCTTAAAAGGGCATTTTCGCGAGAAGAGATCCAAAAACTTATTTTTCTGAAACAGGTAAATTTTATGTTTTTCCTGCTCAGAATCACGAGCTCTTTCGATCCTACTAGAAGAAAAAAAGTGTCCCAACTTTTTGTTTTTATTACGTAACCGTTTTTCAAACACTTTGTACAGCGGTTACAAAGTGGGGAGCATGTAAAATGTATGAAAAATGTGGGACCATTTTTTTCTTGTACTTTTTTCTCCTAGATTGAAAGAACTCGTTATTCTGAGTAGGAAAAACATTAAATTTACCTACCTTAAAAAAATTTTTTTTTTGGATCTCTTCTCGCGAAAATGCCCAAAAATCAAAGCATGGTGCCAAGTGGTTATACATGTATTATTTTTCCAGAGCGTCGCATCAGAATCTGAAGGCGGCGACTCCACCTCTTCAACGGTCCTGATCGCCGTCGGCTGCGCGCTCCTAGCGGCCGCCATCGCTGCGCTCGCCCTCGGAGCCCTCTGTGCCCAGGCGCGCCGAAAACGGGCCACCAGGGGGACTTACAGCCCGTCGGGCCAGGAGTACTGCAACCCGAGGGCCGAGATGATGCACCATGCGCTCAAACCGCCGCCCGAGGAGCGGCTTATATAGAAGTATGTACCAGCGACCACAGGCCATTACTGCGACCCGCGGAGATGCACCATCATCTAAAGCTTGTTCACGAAATAAAGTAGCCATCGTAAAATCAGTCTCCACTGTTACACAACAGTCCCATGTAGTTCTAACAGCCATGGGACTGTAAATTGATTCTTCTGTTTTATGTTTAAGAATCCAATATCCAAAAGCATTCGCTGGAAAGTCGTCAAAATCAAAATAACTTCAGATAATGCTTATTGCAAAAATTTAGACTTGAAATAGTTAATAAAAATTGTAGACACGAGATTACCAGTTTATTATAGTATCTATCGCTATTGTAGTTTAGTTAAGACCTATAGGGAAACTAAATTACCCAAAATGTAAAATAAGAAGAAACACTACTTAAATCCAGAAGTTTAAATAAAAGTCCATAATTATGGAGAAATTGATATAAATATCAACCACAGCGTCCGAGAAGATAGGCAAAGAGCTTCTTTGTAATAACACTCATATAAAGGTATGGTGTAATACAAAAAAAAAGAATTACATAGCAATGGCTACTTTATTTCGTGAACAAGCCTTATAAGGCGGCGACTTCACCTCAACGGTCCTAATCGCCTTCGGCTGCTCGCTCTCGGAGCCCTCTGTGCCCAGGCGCGCCGAAAACGGGCCACCAGGGGGACTTACAGCCCGTCGGGCCAGGAGTACTGCAACCCGAGGGCCGAGATGATGCACCATGCGCTCAAACCGCCGCCTGAGGAGCGGCTTATATAGAAGTAAGTACCAGCGACCACAGGACCATTACTGCGACCCGCGGAGATGCACCATCATCTAAAGCTTGTTCACGAAATAAAGTAGCCATCGTAAAATCAGTCTCCACTGTTATACAATAGTCCCATGTGGTTGTAACTGCCATGGGACTGTAAATTGATTCTTCTGTTTTATGTTTAATAATCCAATATTCAAAAGCATTCGCTGAAAAGTCGTCAAAATCAAAATAACTTCTGATAATGCTTATTGCAAAAGTTCAGGCCATAAAAAGTGCGAACTTCAGAGACGATTTCAATAATGTTAGACTTGAAATAGTTAATAAAAATTGTAGACACGAGATTAGCAGTTTATTATAGTAGCGCTATTATAGTTTAGTTAAGACCTATAGGGAAACTAAATTACCCAAAATGATAAAATAAGAAGAAACACTACTTAAATCTAGAAGTTTAAATAAAAGTCCTAATTATGGAGTAATTGATATAAATATCAACCACAGCGTCCGAGAAGATAGGCAAAGAGCCCTTCTTTGTTTAACACTCATACAAAGGTATGCTGTCATACAAAAAAAAATATATATAGCAATGGCTACTTTATTTCGTGAACAAGACTTATAAGGCGGCGACTCCACCTCCTCAACGGTCCTGATCGCCGTCGGCTGCGCGCTCCTAGCGGCCGCCATCGCGGCGCTCGCCCTCGGAGCCCTCTGTGCCCAGGCGCGCCGAAAACGGGCCACCAGGGGGACTTACAGCCCGTCGGGCCAGGAGTACTGCAACCCGAGGGCCGAGATGATGCACCATGCGCTCAAACCGCCGCCCGAGGAGCGGCTCATATAGAAGTAAGTACCAGCGACCACAGGGACATTACTGCGACCTGCGGAGATTATGCACCATCATCTACTTATAAGGCGGCGATTCCACCTCCTCAACGGTCCTAATCACCGTCGAATGCTCGCTCTCGGAGCCGTCTGTGCCCAGGCGCGCCGAAAACGGGCCACCAGGGGGACTTACAGCCCGTCGGGCCAGGAGTACTGCAACCCGAGGGCCGAGATGATGCACCATGCGCTCAAACCGCCGCCCGAGGAGCGGCTCATATAGAAGTAAGTACCAGCGACCACAGGGACATTACTGCGACCTGCGGAGATTATGAACCATCATCTACTTATAAGGCGGCGATTCCACCTCCTCAACGGTCCTAATCACCGTCGAATGCTCGCTCTCGGAGCCGTCTGTGCCCAGGAGCGCAGAAAACGGGCCACCAGGGGGACTTACAGCCCGTCGGGCCAGGAGTACTGCAACCCGAGGGCCGAGATGATGCACCATGCGCTCAAACCGCCGCCAGAGGAGCGGCTCATATAGAAGTAAGTACCAGCGACCACAGGACCATTACTGCGACCCGCGGAGATGCGCCATCATCTAAAGCTTGTTCACGAAATAAAGTAGCCATCGTAAAATCAGTCTCCACTGTTACACAATAGTCCCATGTAGTTCTAACAGCCATGGGACTGTAAATTGATTGTTCTGAATGTTTAAGAATCCAATATCCAAAAGCATTCGCTGAAAAGTCGACAAAATCAAAATAACTTCAGATAATGCTTATTGCAAAAGTTCAGGCCCAAAAAAGTGCGAACTTCAGAGACGATTTTAATAATGTAAGTCTTGAAATAGTTAATAAAAATTGTAGACACGAGATTACCAGTTTATTATAGTATCGCTATTGTAGTTTAGTTAAAACCTATAGGGAAACTAAATTACCCAAAATGGTAAAATAAGAAGAAACACTACTTAAATCTAGAAGTTTAAATAAAAGTCCATAATTATGGAGAAATTGATATAAATATCAACCACAGCGTCCGAGAAGATAGGCAAAGAGCCCTTCTTTGTTTAACACTCATACAAAGGTATGGTGTCATACAAAAAAAAAGAATTATATAGCAATGGCTACTTTATTTGGTGAACAAGCCTTATAAGGCGGCGACTCCACCTCCTCAACGGTCCTGATCGCCGTCGGCTGCTCGCCCTCGGAGCCCTCTGTGCCCAGGCGTGCCGAAAACGGGCCACCAGGGGGACTTACAGCCCGTCGGGCCAGGAGTACTGCAACCCGAGGGCCGAGATGATGCACCATGCGCTCAAACCGCCGCCCGAGGAGCGGCTCATATAGAAGTAAGTCCCTTGTTCCCCGTCCATTACCAAGTTACATAACCAGCACTGGGAGAGGACAAATTGTTTCTACTTCAAAACCGGGTAATGTAGTAGGAATTTTGTTTCCTTAAACGAAACCAACGCCATGTTCCAGTAATATAATAGGAAAGAAAATTCCTAATATTGTACCCGGTCGGTATTGGATTTCTGTTTAAAATATACATGAACAAAGACTTACAATTTGTTTCTTCGATCTACATTAATAAACAAATTGTAAGTCTTTGTTCGTGTATATTTATACAGAAATGTAAAGGACTAAACTAAATCTTGATATTTCCTGTCTGACAGTTTGCTTAAAAGTTGGTTTTGTAACGAGACTGCTAAGGTCCTGCTAGAAAACCTGCTTGTTCATAATTTTGACGATGGTTATGTGCGAGCCACTCATATTCCTACTCCAATAATATGCATTTTTCTGGTGTTAATAAACCCTTTCCTTGATGGGCCATCTACAAACATCGACTATATGCATGTTTGCATAAATTAAGTAGCTTAATTTTGCATAAAACCAGCGTGACTCAGGCGACCGTAACCATGGCAATAACAGACAGAAAAAAGTTGATTCACCCATAGACATTTAATTCATGTAAAGGTACAAGCCAATTACTTATGGCGAGCGAGAAATTGGAACGTTTTTATAAAATATCCATCGCATCACGCAAAAGTTCCGCGCTCGTGCTTTAAACACAATTTTTTCTTTCAGGTGCGAGCCCAGAGCGCAGAACGCTCAATACGAACTATGTACCTGTACGGTGAGCTCTATACCTGCCGACCTTCTATCGCGTACTGACCGCCGATATACATCATACCTCTAACACTTAGCCGCATATCATACTACACGTACAGAAAAAATACAATAACAAATTATACAAAATGTTATGTAAACGTCCCAGTGATCGACAAAATAATGATATAATTCTCAATAGTTGACAGCTTGCTAATACTCTACCTAATATTCGTATAAATCTTATATAGATGGTCATTTCATGTATAATATCTCAGGATTTAGACGCAGAACCAACTGTTTCGGTAAAACATCATTTAGCAAATAGGTTGGCAAAGGAAATACATAGTTGGTTCTGCCTCTAACCCGACGATATGATTTATAAATATAATCACATGATATTTTTTAACCTTTTTGACGCCACATCAAATACTCAGACACTACGTCAACAGTGTCAAAACTAAACTGAAATTTTAACTTTACTCGCGTGCTCTGTGACTTTCTCTAACTTATACTATATCAGTTACTGGCATCCAAAAGGGTAAAGCATGTGATTGGCTAGAAATTGCACACTTTGAGATAGTGCCAGAGTGGCGTCGGATGCTAATTAGTTGAAGTACATAAATGTCGGAACACTCGGACTTTCATTTAAGTAGGTTTTTTAATCGAACGTTCCAGAACAAACACATTCCAAACAATTTGTATTATGTACATTCCGTCGAATAGGACGCTGTTCTGTCACCAATTTTAATCGAGCTTGTCTTTTTGATAGTATATCATATTTCAATTTAAAATACGAGTATAGTAGTGTGCTTAAAAAAAAGTATTTAAATTAATTAGTGTGGTTAGTCCAATAACTTATCGAATATGTTCTAAGTTACATGAAGTTATTTTTTATCAGACCGTGGCGATATAAGATATACATATATTGTATGTCTTAACATATCACATAGTATCACTACGGCGGATAAAAGGTTAATAGGTATAAATATTCAGCTGGTTAAAGGGCACTAACAGTAGTAGTTACACTAACATTAAAATCATGACTTTCATATCACTGACAATATACAATTAGATGTTTATCATGTTATCAGTAGGCACTTAAATTTATATCTTGATGTTTAAAATTGTGAAACATATTTTAAATAGACGATTTACTTGTAAGTTCAAAATAAATTGTTTATAGCGTGAGATATAGTAAGTATATGAAAATACCTGTGTTATAATGAAATTTCAATTGTAATTTTAAGGTATCAATGTCTAAAAAGTGGTGCGTTATCATTATGTGTCTTTAAGGATGTGACAGAGTGAGAGATAGATTGCTGTCTCGGGCTCGCAAATATGAGCTTGTATTTTGTAGTTTACCGATATATAGGGTCTATTATACTTCAAATATATTTGAGTAATAAAGTAATAAGGACCCTTTGCCTGGCGCGTACAACGCAATGAAAATGAGTACCTAATAAATACATCTTAAAAATACACATTTTATCGAAGTAGTGTTGTGACATGACATGTCTTATTGAATTATATCAACTAAATGTTGTGATTTTCTGTGTGAATTAACACCGCTCTCAACTTCAAAACTTTTACATCTTAGAATAAGCTACGTATACTTCTCTTATAATTCACATTCCATAAAGTTACTTGTATAATCCTAGTGATCATATTTTAGTCTTAAATTATATGACAATGACAATTTTGGATGAATATCTCATATCTGTGAAAAGTGTGCTCTTAAGATTTCGTATTTATTCAACATTGCTTATTTACCTACATTAATATAAAAAATGTAGCGTGATCTTAAACCACGTATATATTCGATATTTTTACATGAGTCTATATGAATTCTAAAACGTATATTATTTTAATAAAATGACAATCAGTTAAACCTATTTTTATAAAGTATGTATTTAAGGTGAATTCTAAATCTGTAACGGTGTGCGTCCAAGTAGATATATAGAATGACTGTCATTCCAAATAATGTTATATATAGTATTGAACGTTTGTGATGAGAATTTGCGACTTTCCTTCTTATAAAAATAAATATGTGTTAGGAAATTATATATGAGTACTTGATTAAATGTTAAGAAGGTAAGAGCGTAACAAATTCTAAAGTAGTTTAAGATGAGACGGTGCCGAAAGTGCGCGTCGCGCTATGCTTAGTTCTTTATTATTGCTAGTTCAATTTGTTGTCTATAGTTCACACAACATAACCTATTAAACCTTACACACACAGTCACAAAAAGTTCGATTGAAAAAATTGTGCATAGGGCTTTGATGAAAACAAGTCGTAACATGTGCTACGGGCTTTAATCCCGCTCTGTCGTAACGTTACATTTTTGTGTTACGAAGTTACCAATATAATTTGTATGACTAACTTTCGTAAGGGCAGTAAGTTCTTACATAAGTTATAGGGACGGAGCTATACCAACGAATGAGAGGTGAATATTACTATCTCATTCCTTAGTATAGCTTCGTCCCTATAATTTACGTAAGAACTCACAGGTGTAATTTCGGCACAATGAAAACGAACGTGATTTCTGTTTTCATTAAGCCCTTAATTACGTACAATATTTTTGAAAAACCCAAGATCATTTCACATAAAGATGCTCCCAGAGATAACTTAATTAAAATTACATTATAGAATATTAAAAATTATTATTCTAAAAATTTTATCTTTTGACTATTTTTATACAGCAATATTCCGGCTTATAGTTTGAATAAGGACTGTGGACAGTAGTTGTAGTTATACTTATGCTTTAAAAAGTCCGTCCAAGGATTTAAATCCTTTATTTTAAATGTTGGAAAATCAAATTTTAAAATATATATTTATGCATGTTATATATAATTATATTTTAAGCTAAGCAATTTTTTCACGGCTAAGCGAAAGCATCTTGACACATTAATATCATGTGATATGCGAGTTTGAATTAAGAGAAAGAAGAGATACTGTGGTTGGTTGTGTGAACTAGGCTTACAGCGAATACAGTACAATATTGGCCAATATAATATATGTATTGTATCTTGTATCCTGTGCCCTATACCACAAAACTTTACAAGCGTACAATTCTACAAAATTGACAAATTTTGTATGGGAAAGTTGACAATTTTGTAGAATTGTACGCTTGTAAAGTTTTGTGTTACATTTAACATACAACTTTACAAGCGTACAATTCTACAAAATTGACAAATTTTGTATGGGAAAGTTGACAATTTTGTAGAATTGTACGCTTGTAAAGTTTTGTGGTATAGGGGCCTGATATTATGTATGTTATCATTATCTCTATTATTTACCGTAACAAGTTTTTTTTTATTTCAAAGTAATTTTAACAGTGACCCAGGAGAATGAAAAGAGACCGAAATTGGAATTTTCAATGGCCCAAATGTATCATGTTAAAATGATTACCTTCCTCCAAGTAGACATGCTACTATACCACATTTTACTAGCCACAAAAAATATGTGACTGCTAACTTGTCATCATGTGCTTACCTACATAATTTTAAACACAATAAATATATCATTGGCCAATGTTGTATAGAGTAGTGTATTGCACGGTCGTATCTAAAAATATGTTTACTATTTTATGTAGTTCTAAAATGTACACATATTATTCGACATGACTACTATTTTTTAAAGCATAGTGCGCGTGCTACGGGTCGTCGGTGCCTTACCCGCACGGGGCTGCGTACAGTCGGCGTGAATAATGTTCAAGAGGATAGCTTTTTCAACTGCGAAATATATATCATTGAGATAAGGTCGTTTCCAAAAATAATTACTAAGGACTTTAGAAAACGAAACTTAACATCACTCTTTTGTAACACAAAACGTTACACACGTATAACTTTCGTAATACAATGGAAATGATCATGAATATCATGATTTTTGTTTTCTTTAGACCTTTAATTACGTACAATATTTTTAAAAACCCCCTCTATCCTCGTCCTGCCCATTGTGATTCCTACAGTACATATTCGATTTTAGGCAAATTATAGGTTGAGGTTATACTCAAAATTCTTTTATTTTATGTAAAATGTAACACAAAGTAAAAGCGACTTTATTTTTGAACTCTCAAACTAAGAATTTATGAGCACGTCTAGGACGAGGCTATAATTTTATTCTTAGTTGTTAAACTTAAATACCTAAATGGCCTGTTGTATGTAGTAGTAAATATGAGACGTGAAATGTCACGATACTACCATATGCACCAGTTCGTTTCGTTAATTTTTTCGCTTCCATATTCCCTCGTATATCATTCATGTCGACTGTACACATAAAATGTACTTAATATATGTAGAACGCTTCTCTTCTACTTACCTGCTTTTCCATATATCGGTATAAGCTTTAGTTAGACTAAAACCATAGGCGCTTTGTCCTTGGGGTAACGCGGTTTATATCGTAACACAGTGGAGTGCTTGGAGTGTTCGCGTCACACAATATTTTAATTATTGTACACTTTACCTCACTGTTATATTATTCTCAACTGCGTTTATTTATGTGTCTTGTTTTATTAGGGTTGTAGCTATTTCCATTTGCCCGTCTAGGTTATGCTTTATCTTTTATAGTTTGTATGCCTTTATTACGTTTATTTTAACTTTTTCCTTTGTGTGACGATATAAATAGATGCCCGCCCTTGCTTGATGTAAACTCCACACTCCGTATAGTATTTTCAGCAGAATATATAAAAATAATATTTATCTTATTTAGGTTCTTAATTAGGAAATAGGGTAAGAGTATCTATTAGTAAAACATCCACTATGTCACGATTGTAAATCCATATCATAATATTTTATATCACATCATATTTTGAATAGAACGACATAGTGGATGTTTGTAATCATTTGTTAACATGATGTTCGAGTTTTAATAATGACAATAGCGTGTATGTGGTGTGAGTGCGAAAACTATGCTACGAAATCCATGTGTAGATTTATTTGAAAGCGGTACATTGAAAATAACAAAATTCTAAAAGGTGTGCACGGGTTTTTGTTATTATATACCTATATATACACATGAACCTAGAATGTTTTAGACAACCTGTGGCTATAAGATTTGGGATTACAGCAAAAACTTGTAATTAATACAAGCTGAAGACCTTATCAATTTAATCTAATTATTGGTGTTAAAAAGAGGCATCCACTTGTATTACAAGTAAAAAGATTTTGACAAATGGGCCCCTGTAATTTTTTGTGTGTCATGTGTAAATATGAAGAAATGGGCACAAATTTTCACGGCGTCTATCTGATTTATTGACGTGGTGTCCAGAACATTCTTAGGTTCATGATCAAACAGGTGACTTGGAATATAGTAATTTTGTATTACCATTTCTAAGTCAGTAAGTATAAAAAGTTTGTGCTGCTACATATAATAATAGAGAATGTCTCTGCGACTGCTTCTGAATGATATTATCAATTATCATACAGTTAAGGTTAGCACTAAATATATTAGAAAATTCACTGGGATACATTCCAAATATACATTCCAATGGACAAAACGCGGGAGCCTAGGTTTAAATTTAACATTATATTTAAGAGACTCCATCGGAGTATTGGCCGCGAAATTCTTATTCATATTTTAAGGGATGCATCGGTTTTGTGCTCAACTTCATTCATTCCATTTATCGACCAGCTGACGTGTCAATACAATACAAAAAAACTTTAATTCAAAATTATTGTAGAACCTTCAAAACGGTTATTCGCGGATCGTCTAGAACGCAAAATGACTAGTGTATTGTTTTGACTACATTGCAGTTTGACAATCGAGCATTATACCAAAACCTTAGATCGACTTGAAAGCAAATTACCCAACACGCAGAACGACAAGAACGCATCTTTTTCTTTCGTGTTACGAAAGTTACTGGTACAAACTATATATAGGTAAATTTGTAGCACAAAAGAGGAGAAGACGTAAGTTTTTTTTTTTCATTAACCTTTTAACCGCCAGAATTTTTTCATGGAGCGTGCCACCAATACAAAATTACACCACGCAGATCAGAGCTTGCATTTGAATGAGACTCATTTATACACCGTGAAATCAGACAAGGGCGAGGCGAGCTTGATATTGACTGTCTGATATATCAGACTACGGCGGTTAAAAGGTTAAAGCCCTTAAGTGTTTTTTTTTTGTAATATACCAAAGTGTTCCTTGACACGTCACTGGCCAGATTGTGTTCGGTCGTAAGTTACGATTTTGGTGAGTTGAGATTAGGCCGAAATTCGTGTTCCCATCTGACAATGTAACAATCCATATCATTTGGCGAGTGACAGGGAAGTTTGTACGTGACTTACATATAAGTTTTATGAAATGTAACTAATAACTACAGTATTTAGTGAAATGTATTTTGTGTGATATTATACATGTGTCGATTAATTTAATTTTAGGATAACAAGTGAAAGTGTTTGACTGATTTACTGTGTGCGAGTACCTATGCATAGTTTTATATTATTTAGATTTAATCACCCAGAATTATCTGAACAACACGTTGCTATGAACAAGCTGTGACCAGATGTGTATAGAAGAGCTTCTTGTCTACCAGAATGACGCGTAAATTGTATAATGGAATAACTATTGGCACATCATACCTGTCAATATGTGCGTATGATGTGCCAATTATAAGGAATGTGCACAAATTGTCACAGTTTTCTCTTAACGACGTGGTGTCCAGATTCTAGGTTTGAAATGAACTAGATTTCTATTCGTTTTGCGTTATTAAATCAATATTGTTAGTAATTTAAAGTATGCCTGACGAATAGAGATTTGGCTTGAGCTGTTAGTTTAGTAACGGTTATATAAGCTGTTCTATAATTTACTTGTTTTATGTACAATTTTTTATACGTTCTCGACATTAATACACTAATCGCCGAATAAAAATCAAGTTAGTTATATTATATCAGAACGGCCAGGGTGCTCACAAATATGTAAGCAGACCTCTCTTGTTATGGTGTTAGATGATCTTCTATTTGCGCACCATGGCGGCCCCGATATATCTGCTGGCGACTGTACATTTGTCCATACTTCACTTATAACTTGACATTCTTGTGTTCAATGAATGAAACATCAGTATACATACATTTATAGTTGTAGAAAGCGAATACCTGGTTATTGTAATATTTTAAATTAATTACTGGTATTTCCATTTCATGTCTGCTTTGAGGATGATATAAGACGTGACTGGATTTTAGTAGGATTACTCTCACATCGTCTTTAAACTCTATAGTCAGTAACAACCAGTTATGAAATGTGACATTAGTGCAAATAAGTTTTAATGTACAGTCGACGCCGAGAAAAAGCAATTATTCAGCTGAACCTTAGAAAATCAACAAAAAATACCATGAACCCAGAATACGGACTACCCGACAATTTGCTTAGCAACTAGCTGTGACGTAATTGTGTTTTACATACAGGATACTCGCGAGCATTGCGAGAGATTGTAATGGTGTATTCCTGACCATATTAAGAATCTTTGATGTTATATAAAATAGTCTGGATTCGGCTTGGTTTCAGAGATATAGCTACAAACATTTTTTCGTCGTATCTCGTCATAAAATATACTGTACTACGTCTTATTTTTGATTACAATCGTACCATACCTTTTGCCTGACAATAAAAAGATAAGAATACACTTAACTAAAAAAATAAAATGAAAAACATACATTTTTTTAGGGTTTTTTACTATGATTTGTTTCTGGCATTAAAAAAAAAATTGGTCACATAATATTTTTTATTTATTTTGTCGTCCAGAATACGTAGTTAAAATCTCTCGCAATGCTCGCAGCAGTTTTACTTAGAGACGTGGCATCCAGACCATTTCTAGGTTCATGTTTCTAACCATACCTTTGACGTTGACTGTACCACAATAATACATACATGTTGTAGTTTACAATTCTTGGTGGACTGTAATTCAAGCAGCTGTCATAGAATGTTTATTGATATTGTAACCTAAGATTAATGGCGACAATAGTACGACTAGGTACTTATGTAGTTACCGACCGTGCTTCTACTCATTAAATTATCTTCTTTAGCAAGCCGTTGTTTTATTAATTTAGTTCTAAAGACCCACATTAGGACTTATCCCATAATCTTATGCTGTTCGTCCTTAGTTCTCTTCAATAGTACCTAATGAATTTTTGGACCTCCGAATACACTTTTAAGCTCTAAATCTTTCATGTTTGCCTACATTTACTAAAATCATTTCAGTCCGAAGTCCTAAGTGACCTACGGAAGAGCGGTGCCCCTTAGCACAGGTAATTATTTACTTAAAAAGGGGTTACCAGTGTATTGTAAACTAGCACTATAAGTTAACGAATAAATCATTTTTCATTTTCATTTTCAATGGAAGGCATCATGAAGGGCAGGCTTATGGGGCATTTTTATTATAACCAGGGCCCGTAACTTTCATGCCGATGACATCAATTTGACGTCACGCTCCTTATTAATGAATGAATTATTAATGAACAACGTTCTTAATAATGAACAATAAAACTACTTCGGATCACCCTAAATTAAGCGTGACGTCAAATTGATGTCATCGGCATGAAAGTTACGGGCCCTGATTATAACATTTGTCAGCCTCTGTAGCCTAGTTCGTAGTGGCCATGCCTACGAAGCTGGAGGTTCCGGGTTCGAATCCCGACGAGGGCATTATTTTTGTATTTATTTATCACAAATATTAAATTTGTTCCTTGGTCGTGGCTGTCTATGTATATAAGTATCTATATGTATCTATTATATATATCATCGCCTAGTACCCACATCACAAGCCTTAATTGAGCTTACCGTGGGACTAGATCGATTTGTGTAAGATGTCCCAAGATATTTATTTATTATTCATGTTTATAGCCCATAGTTCATATCATAGCTTAATAGCTCGCGGTGAGACCAGTGCCTTAACTATGTACAATTCTTTTGCCATCGACCAGTATGTCGCCACCTGGAAATGGGTCATGAAAAATAAAACGGAAAGTAAGCAAAAACGATTTCGTTTATATTGCTAAGTATGAGTAAAGCTCACAAATTTATTAAAATACAATATATTACAATACCACAAGTCCACGAAAAGAATATGTCTAGATTGTCAAATCCTTATGAAATCCTGGGCTGAAGATTCGCTTTATTCTAAATTCCTTTTGAAATTTGAAATGAGTAAACATGTTCTTTTCATGGACCACACTGACCAAGTTGCCTCGCGCAGCAATTTTCCGCGAAGCGAGTCATTCAGTGCGGTCCTAGCTGATGTCACTGCCAGAAGGCCGAGTGTAGGTAATAACTTATAAAAAACGTCTCAATCGCGTTTACGTTTTCATCGCCATTTGTATGAAATTGACGATGAAAACGTAAACGCGATCGAGACGTTTTTTATAAGTTATTACCTACACTCGGCCTTCAGAGCGAACATCGCTTTCGCCGTTCTCAACAGACCAAACATGTTAGTTGCTATAAAAATCGTCAGTAGAATGTAAAAAAAATGTAAACAAACCTAAAATCTCGCATTATTCCATAATCACGCACTTTTAGAACACAATCTTGGTTATTACAAACTTAAAATCTTAAACCTTGATGCAGTGACGTAACAATAGGGTGGCAGGGGAGCTGGCAAAATGCCACTGGCCCACCGACCCAAGAGGGCCCTGCCAGTTAATTTAAATTTAAACTGAGTACAATGTGACGATTTTTACTGATAGGGCCCCATCAAAATAATTTGCCACAGGCCCCAGATGGTATAGTTACGCCACTGCCTTGAGGTCACATACACTTTTAGTTAATAGGTATTATTGATATTTATTATAATTAACATAAAAATATACCTGCGAACGTGTTTCACGCTATGTTGCAACGACGTCAAATACTGTGGGAAGTCAACGTCAAGTATTTGAGAACTTTTTTTTAGGTTCTACTGACGATTGGTATAGTGTGTGCGTCGCCTTACACTTTCAGTCTTACTGCACAAAGTGGTGAGTGTTGCCATATTGCGTTAAATAAGGCCACCACAAACTCAAACTTTTAGAACATCTTATCTAATGCGTGCTTTTTAAATCAAAATACTTGCATGCCGTCAGCGTGGTTAAACACTAAAACTAATCTATTACTTCATATTTCGTATGTACTTGGAGCCTTATTTTACTATGTGATGACTCTGCTCGCTTGGCGGCATGATCCTAGTTGTATCTGCGGTAAACTACAATAGCTCTTATAAGACAAATAAAATTCCACTTGAATCAGTCAGACAAGAGAGAAGTAAGTATACTATGTACAATTTGTGCACGTATTTATTTTATCTCTTATAAACATGGGTGAATCAACTTTTTGTCTTGTTACGGTCACGCTGGTTTTATGAAAAATTAAGCTACTTAAATTATGCAAATATGCATGTAGTTCATATATGTAGGTGCTTTCCCTAATGGGCACAAGGGAAAGCGCTTATTAACACCAGAAAAATGCATGTTTGCATAGTTTAAGTAGCATAATTTTGCCATAAAACCAGCGTGATTGTGTTGACCGTAACCATGGCAATAACAGACAGAAAAAAGTTCATATTGAAGCGCTAAGCACTATAGTAAAAAATACCCAGTTCTAGAGAAGCCGAAGGTCTCACCTGGTTTCGTGTATAAACGCGTCTCACACATTGTACTGTCTTTCGTCTCGTAAGGCATATGAACTATCGGCTATAAACACGAACAAATGATACTCACTCCCATGTATTTTTTATTTACACGGGAGTGCGTATCTTTTGTTCGTATTTCTAGCCGATAGTTCATAGCTTAGTAGCTCGCGGTGAGACCAGTGCCTTAGTGACTGATTTGTGATGCGTCAGTCGCGAGGCAAGTATACACTGAACGTCGCCTCGCGCGGCAATTACCGCGCGAAGCAGCTCATGTGGACCCGCCTTATAAGGTGTAATTGCGTGTACATTGCTTGCATTTATTTTCCAGTCTTTTTCAACTAGACATACTAAATTCATAAATTGATTGCTACATTAGAACCTCAGTATTCAGTATCCAATACATCATATTGATTTTGCTTTTGAGCATTATTTAATTTTATAAATATCACAACTGGTCTCGCTGATACATAGGTATAAAATTAATACTTATCTCTTAATGTAATTACATATAGAATAATATGCTAAAGTTAGAATAACATACGTAAAGATACTCTAACTAATAGGTATGCGCTGCGCCCCTATTTAACACGACAAAACAGAATTATGAGGAATATGAATCAATCAACATAATATATCCTGAAACTAACTAACAGTGAAAATTGTAATTCTCCATCGGTTGCAACACCAAAAAGTGACAATTGACAAAAATATCAAAAAATCGACACAAGTAACTAATCCCTTTTCGGACGTGTATCGTATCGTACGTCGTTTTTTCAGTAGTATAGATGGCCCTTCGACGTTTTTGTCCTAAAATATACCACATCGCACGTTTACACTAGAACAAAATTTCTAGAAATTTCCATGAGTTTTTCGATCTTTTGATGTCGTTAGGTATAACTTTCAAACAATTTCTGCCTTAAAAGACAAATAGACCTCCTGAGTTTTGAAACTGACACTTCACAACTAATAAAAGGTACCTTTAAATGCTTGTTAACACAGTTATAAGGCTTACCTTCGTCTGTGTTTGATAAGAATCCATATAATAGTACATTACATCAGAGGCCGGGAAAATGAGGATTTCCGGCCAAGTTGGTATATACCGCCGAGCGAGCGTGCGAGCGAAACCGGATAGGTAACGAGGCCGGGAATCCGTTTTCACGCCGAGGCATGTATAGTGCTTTTCTCAAACATACAAAGCAATAAAAAAAAATTACGATGTTGTCGAAATTAAAAAAAAAGTTACTTAAGCAGGCCTAGGCCTGGAAAATGTTATGATATTCCATTTCCATTCCAGTGAGTTACTGCGCCCTAAAAGCGATACTTCCGAGTCTATTTTAAAGAACGTAAAGACGATATTTCATTGCATGTTTGAGAAATAGATATTGAACTAAAATCAATTCACAATTTGAATAATTTGTACCACAGACGAGGGCTTAAGTTACCAGGGGCGCAGACTATAAAGGAGTCCTAGTTCTTCCAAAAGTTGGGGTTCTGCTGCAGCCGTCGCTCGAAGTTCTGGTACCAGGTTTGCAGAGTACTGAGAGGTATGTACGAGACTCCGGGCGTCGGGCTCATTTGTTCCTGGGTGACGGCGAACGAGCCGACGAAGTTTATTAGGTTTTCTAGCATCTTTTGTGCGAAGGTCACGTAAGAGCTTTGCTGTTGCGCCTAGGAAATAGAAAGGCATAAATATTGTAGCTTCAATTCCTTCTAATGTATGACAAGAAATATAAATGATTACCATTAGAATAAATTAGTGCGACTAAAAATCCGCATGGTGAGAACACAAGATGAACTTGTTAGGCACTGGTCTCACCGCGAGCTACTAAGCTATGAACTATCGGCTATAAACACGAACAAAATATACGCACTCCCGTGTAAATAAAAGAAACACGGCGATATTCGCCCGGCGGTGGTAGCTGATAGCTGCGCGAGTATCGCCGTGTCTCTTTTGGAGTGCGTATCTTTTGTTCGTGTTTATTGCCAATAGTTCATTTCATAGCTTAGTAGTAGCTCGCGGTGAAACCAGTGTCTTAGGCTATATATAATAATTGTCAGCCTCAAGCTGGGTTCGAATCACGGTGAGCGCATTATTTGTGTATTTATTTATCACAAATATTTGTCCCTTGGTCATGGCTGTCTATGTATTTAAGTATCAATATGTAATATCAGTATTAAATATATTGTTGCTTATTACCCGTATCACAGCTAACACAAGTAGGATTTGCAATTCTGATATTTTTTGTATGGGCAATATCGTCATCCCAATATTACCCATGTGGCAAACCTCTTTGGGTTGCTTACTACCGCCTGCGAGACGCTGGCGGCTAAGCTGTCATTTAAGACGTTATGTCAATATGTTATAATCTAGAGATAATCTGTTGTTCTGTTTTGATGATAGGAGTTGTCATGTATTTATTTTAAATATTTTAATACATTTTACTCTACAAAAATAAGTTTCATTATCGCATTTCATTAAGTCCCACACCCATACAAAAAAAAACCTGAATTGCAAGTCCTAATCACAAGCCTTAGTTGAGCTCAACCTGGAATAGAATATGTACTCACCACAGACGAGGCGAGCAAGGACACGTTGGCCTCAGGCTCGATGGCGACGCCGATTTGCGCGTTGTGGCAGATCTTGGGCGCGCCAAATGCGCTGCCGAATTGATTATCACCTGGAACAAAACAAATAGCTTTAAATATCCGTGTGTTGACAGCAACACGTGCAGTTAACCTCTTTCTACGATTGTATTTATTAAAGGGAGACAGATATCCGCTAGGAGATGGTCATGTCACGACTCAACTCACAATTGAGATAAAGGTGGATTTATACCAAACGCTGATTTGCTCATTCTACGAAACCAACGAATTTCGACGAATCACGTTTTGTGTAATAAACGAATTTCATAGAGTGGGGGATAGAACGAGTATTCGCTCGTTTGGTCTAAATCCACCTTAAAATGATTAAACCCCCTTAAAAAGTTACGGATTAGGCGTCACTATGTAGTGAGATGATGCAAGCTGCCGGTTTGT
The DNA here is from genome assembly GCA_025490895.1 of Thaumatotibia leucotreta. NCBI lineage: Eukaryota > Metazoa > Arthropoda > Insecta > Lepidoptera > Tortricidae > Thaumatotibia > Thaumatotibia leucotreta. The sequence goes on from JALPQI010010430.1 coordinate 32,604, forward strand.
TCATGTGCATAATACGATATTGACACTTTTGTCTAAGAAACACTGGATGTATTATTCTATTAGTCTATTATAGTTAACACAATCAATATTTAAATGGTGGAGATTTTGTAATGTAAATTATAAACAACAAAATGTTACACTTTTTATTATTTGGGTCAAAATTCTTTTCGTTATCTTAATTTGTGTGCCTAAAAAACGTAATGCAGTGGTGATTTTTGTATGGATATTTCTGATGTATGGATTAAAATCTAGCATGAAAAAGAGATACAAGTGCACCAGATTTTTTTTAAATACCTACTAAGTCGAGACAGCACCTAAAAGCGTGATAAAGTGGTACGAAACCAGACAACGAAAAAAATTTTGACCCATTTTCTGACCATTGTTACTGGCTGGATATTTTAACATTTATTTCAATGAAATATTGCACTAAATTTTATAATAGTGGAGGACTATGTCCAGCCGTGGACGGAGATCAGCTGACGATGATAATCCCACAGAATCATAAATCTGAAGTATGTATCTTATCACTTACTAGAAAGTTCATGTAGCTTCTTCAAATTGGATATTTTAAATATGGCCGACGGTTTAGAGTTTGATATGTGTCCGAGAAGCTGCCAGTTGGGAGGTGCTGAGGGGTCCGGCCAGCTCCAGTATACCATGCCGGCGGCTCCTTCGGGCAGCGGAGTCATGCCGGTCAGGAACACCACGAGGTAGTTGATGGAGTCTGCCTCCGGTATTGTGACGAGGAATTGTGTTTCTGAGACTGGTGTAAAGTCTGTTTGGACCTGTGAAATATATTAATTTACTTGATTTGTATGTTTGCAAAAATGTGCAAATATTTAATTACAACTGAAACTTTGATAACAGTTGATAAAAGAAGTCTGTTGAAGTCACATGAATATACAATTTAGTCAATAGCCAATATACAGAGGAGGAAAATATAGAATGCCAACAATGGGATATGTAGCTTAGAAAATAAAACAAATTTATTCATTCAATACCAAATTATTTGAATCTGTTAATGATTAAATAAGAAAAAATAAGATTTCATTTTATTTTAAGCGCATAAGATTTTCTTTGAACGAAAATACTCAATAATATCTAAAACAAGTCACCAGTTCATCTCAAGGACCACAGTTATGCAGATATTAATATTGCTTAGTGTTTTTTATCTTACCATCTGTAACGCTTTGGCTTGTCAGCTGTTAGTTGTAGATGTATTAAATAAACAAATAAATAAATAAATAAATAAATAAATAAATAACTACCAACTTCAATTTTTCGTCTATGCAGAAAGTGACCAAAATCAATGTTAAAGCTCAATTCAGATTGACAAACAATTATAGTAGGTACAGTCAAGGGCATTAATATATATACACTTCTCCATACTGATCCCTTACAAATGTGTCTATATATTAATGCACTCGACTGTACCTTTCTGCAAAACTGATTTAATTATAGGAATAAATTTATTAAAAATCAAGTGCCATGGCTATTATCTATAAATTTGATATCCACAATATCCACTGTGTTACTATTTTTGTCCTAACTAATTTATTTGTACTGTTTTCTTTTTATTGGTTTATAAAAATTCACAGTTTGTTTATTTTTTAAGATATTAATTGCGGCAATAAATAATTCTTATTCATATTCTGTGTTCATATCAGAACACAATACATAAGAAGCATTTAAAGATAACACTAAAACAAGAATATAAAGGCTAAAGGTATATATTTATAGTCACAAAAACGTTTCTTTTTAACTGAATACACACCTGAAATCAGCTTTAAGTATAATGTAATTGTATCAACCAAACTAGCATTTAACAAATTCTTTCAAATATGATACAGGACTATGTTAACCTATGAAAACATAAACACTTGTCCAGATTTTAACTATTAGTTCCATAAACTTGGTTGCTAAACTTTGTTCTAATGCTTTGATATCAATGTAAGATATCTACGAAAATCAGGGAACTTTAAAATGATTGTCGGTATTAAATTAGCTGAATTTTGGCAAGAACTGTGGTATAATATAATGGTAAATACTCACCAAACGGCCAGAAACAATCAATCCAAACACATTTGCCATTTCAGTACAATTTTGATTTAAGTTTCCTTTTCCTGATGTACTTGGCGACGGTATTGTTTAGGTTATGTTTCGGCGAATTATAAATAAAAGCAACTTTCTTGTACTTTCTAGAATATAAAGCGTGCAGTCGTGTATACAATATTTTTAGGTCCGGCCACACTGACCAAGCTTCTGTCAACACTCTAGAACAAGCGTTTAGTTCGTTGCGAAATAAATTAAAACAGACTTAAAGTAAAAACTAAAATATTTCTCAAAATAGGTAACTATAAATTAATAGGTATATATTCTGTCTATTATTTGAATTTGCAATACGTATTGTAAAGTACTTAATGCTACATTACTTAAAAAAATACAATTATTCGTCGGTGTAGAACGTCCTTTAAACTTTGACAGTGGCAGGACTGGCAGGTCCGCTTACTACCGCGAACTTCGAACTTCGAAATTCATAATTTTCGACCATTAGTCTCTGTCGCTCCAACAAAGGTGTCATTCATGTGACAGAGACGGATGCTAAAAATTTGTGAACATTGCAGTTCGCGGTAGGCCTTCGCAGGCCAGCATTTTGCTTTTGCACTTGCAGTTTTAAGTAGGTATGCAGCTATTTCGATGCGGCTGCAGAAAACTCAATATAAATATGTATGTCGATATAAAATATTTATATTCCATGTAATTCTAACAGATAAGTAGCTGCGCTAACATCATACGTTTTACCAAGGTTGTACCAAAACCAAAAACCGCGAAACCACGATCATCGTGTTGGTGTTGCCTACCTGTTACACTTATGTACGATTTTCTAGGTGCTGCCTCTCTGCACCTCTATCCTTTTTTGGGGCAAAACTGAAGACAACAAAATATGTGGTCTACACCACTTTACGATTTTATTACAACTTTTCTAAAGTGGCAGACCACAGTTTTGTTGATGCTGTTTTCGAGTTAGTTTTGGAGCTTTTTTACCAAAATATCTAAATAATATCTTCCTATTTCGGTTAAAAACGACTTATTGATTTTAGAAATTAGAATCTGAATTAATGCATTGAACAAACCACCACTCACTCTGTGAAGCCAAGGTCCTGCCAAGGTTATTATTCGTTGTATATTTACATATTTGGCTAACTCGGCCAATTTAGCATCTCGGCTGTAGGTACGTGTCCAAATACCTATTAATGCTTATAAGTAGCAACGATACCAATAAAATTGATCAGAATTATCAATGATAAAGATGTTATTTTGTAATGTTAGAAGGTTCTGGCGTTTGTGTGATCCAATACATTACTTAGGTAACTAAGAATTAAGGTAATTTTTTAGCTTATCTTATTTGTCATTCAAATAATGTCAACCATATATAAAAAAATATTATCTTTATCAAGTTCGCCTCGGCAGTAATCGCAAGCGTCTGCGTAACTTAGTACCTACTATAACATATGAAGGGTCAACGGAAAAAACATGTCCAGTGCTTAAAAAATCAGGGCAAATTCACACCTTATTCTGTTAAAAGTAAGGTGGTTTTTCTTTCTGTAATTTGAATTGACTAGACAAGCTCTTTCCGGGGATCCTTCAAATAGAGGTTTTTTTATTGGCATCGCGATCCTGACGCATTCAGACAGACGGACGGACAGGGCGAAACTATAAGGGTTCCTAGTTTACGACGGAACCCTAAAAATTCTGCAATTCTAAAAATTCACTAAGGAAACCGCCTTGCTGTATGCGCTGCGGAAGCGTCGAGCCTAAAAATGGTATTCACTAATGTACTTTAAACGACACTAGTGCTCGGCGACGAATGCGGCGTGAGCTGGAGCTGGAGTTTGACGTTTAATATACGAACTTCGTATTTTCTAACAAAAAACAGCGACGAACTCGCCCACAACCTCGTTCACAGCCTCGATTCCTAATGTCAAATAAAACAGCTAGGATTTTAGACAAGGCTATCTCGACGTCGAGCTCGTTGACGAACGCAGCGTCGAATGTGTGAATAAGAAAATAGCATAGCTGCTCTTCTTGCCCAGCGAATGGGTGCCTGTGTGCCTGTCATGCTCATTCTGAGCTGTCGCCGTTATATTAAATTAACCTCTAGTATTAGGGCGAGCGAGCCGGATAGAGAGTAAATCCGCGTTAAAAACGCGGGGGCAGCTCATGGCAAAGCACACAGGTCGTAGTCGCAGGACATACGTACGTAGATATAAAAATAAGTTCATAGGCTTCTTGGTTAGCAACTCATGATAAGGAAACTTACCGATTCGAACCGTTCGACCTTCAGGTGCTATCGATTGCTACCGATGTTGACGCTAACTCGATGGTCGTAAGAGCGACAGTGGCCTGGCTGGGGTCGAGCTAATTTTAGACTAAATTCATAATGTCCTATTTGCATGCGATTTCGTGTTTGCGACTAGATATTTGAATAAACAAGACTGCGATACTTCTAAAGCAAAAACTAGAAATAAAAATACATTAATAGTTATTTATGATACAATAACAAGATTAACAAGTGTGGAAAGTAGCTAGGCTTTTTTAAGACTGACACGAGTTGGAAAAAAGCCTAAGGTCAATGCGGGTAATACCGTCTATAGGGAAAGTCCATCTACCAACTGATTTTCACCCCTAACTCAACAATATAAGACTAGAAATAAAAATACATTAATAGTTATTTATGATACAATAACAAGATTAACAAGTGTGGAAAGTAGCTAGGCTTTTTTAAGACTGACACGAGTTGGAAAAAAGCCTAAGGTCAATGCGGGTAATACCGTCTATAGGGAAAGTCCATCTACCAACTGATTTTCACCCCTAACTCAACAATATAAGACCCATATGACTACTACAAGTTAAATATGCCGGAATTACCCACACTTACATTTCAACATGTGTATCCTTTGAGTATTTATGCGAGGAAAACCAGACTATCTCGGCAGTACCGACGACCAGGCCGGGCGGAAAAGTATTACCTATGAAAATACATTCCCGTACACGTGCAGAAAAAAAACACTTTCTGTGCATAAGTTTACCCTTAAAAAGAACACTATCTGAGCATATATGCATTGTAATAGTACATTACGACACAAGTGCGAAAAACATAAAATTCGATACGAGTGGCGATGTTTTCACGACCAAAGGGAGTGTTTTAAATCGACACGAGTTACGAATTTCCTTTTTGCACGTGTCTTGTACGACGTTTTTTAGTACCTACAGATGGCAAAAACGAAATTCGTAACTCGTGTCGATTTAAAACATCCCCACTCGTTTCGAATTTCATATTTTTTGCACTTGTGTCGTAATATACTATTCTATAACGGAGAATGTTCCCATGGGGAGCTATTGGGCCTTATTCTCAAAGTTGTCCCCCACTTTTTTTTTATTTGGAACATTCAATATGATTTCCACTCAGTCAAATATAGTAGTCTTATGTATTTTATTAGTAATTATTACTTCTCGTGTCGATAAAGGGTATATCGGTACAGTCGAGTTCATAAATACGTACACAATTTTTTATTAATTGTATCGGGGTAAGGTGATATATTTATGAACCCGACTGGACGATACCCGCATATAGTACAGTAGGTCACGCTTCAGAGCAAGTTCGTTGACCTCTGACCCGGCACCCCTTGGATGGAAGCCTAATCATTTTGGCAACGCGTATTTCAGGCCACATATTGTACACATTTCGATT
>JALPQI010010431.1:0-50614 GCA_025490895.1 Thaumatotibia leucotreta
GCTGAAATGATGATGACACAAAAATATACAAAATGTTTCTAATTATGTTCGTCAATAGGTACATATTGCTGAAAAGGTTAATGATCCCGTAAATGTATACGCTTAAGCCGCGCTGAGCGAGCATTCATTCGTTCTTGGGCACATAAAGACAAGATTCCACATAGCAAAATGTTCGTTCGTCAGCCCACGAACAAGTGAATGCTCGCTCAGAACACTAAAGGTGCGTTCAAACTAAAAGAGCATGCGCTGTTCTAACCTCCCACTCTACGAAATTCGATCGGTACACAAAACGTGATTGGTTGATTTCGTAGAACGGGCACTAGAACAGCGAATGCTCTTTTAGTTTAAACGCACCTTAAATGGAAACGCGGCTTTACGAGTACCTTTGTACATACACAATATTTTTTTTCCTGTTCTATTTTTCTATGTTTGTATAATGTGTTGTACCTAATAGGTATTTTGTTGTTTTAGTTAATTTGAATGAAAATATTTTTCTATAGTAAACTAAAATCAACGAACTGAACTGTGGAAATTAATAAACTGCAGTTAACGTTCATAAACAAACAGGGACTACTATTTACTAAACGAATTCGATTCATTGAGTATTTTTAAAATAACTAAAAAGTGTTCTACTCCCTGGGGATTTAAATGCGACATGTCATTTCAGTTCTCTTTTTAAATGTCGAATATAATGTTGATATTGTTTTAACATACGAGTTTGCCGTGTGGTGACGGCAGTAAGAATACATTTGTCACCACCCCAACTCTTCCCGCGGGAGTCGTAAGAGTCGACTAAGGGATAGAAGTGTCACTGATCAAGTGATCATTCTTTTATTTGATTGATGACGGGCAGCAGCGTCATCATAGTGGACACATTACTGCGATCGCCAATCCGCTTGTCCAGCGTGGTGATTATGATTTACCTCCTAATGTGTCTATACGCATAGTTAGTAGGAGAGGCCTACGTCCAGCAGTGGACAGAGATAGGCTGATGATGTGTGATGTGAAGCACAGTCTTTAATTAGCAAAGTGTCACCCCATGTCGTGCATTATTCAAAAACCTGCATGAATTTTTGACATTTACATTTGCTCTCCCATATTTGGTTTTCGTGTTTCCACGAATTTCGTTGAAAAACTTTTCCACCGCTGACTGACATTAACCCTTTTGCGGGTAGTTGCATAATTAATGAATTGCATGCGGTTGGTAATAGAATCAGTGGTACTTTTGCAATTAAAAGGATTTAAATGGCTCTGCGTCGTAAACCCCAAATTGAGTTTTCAAGATAAAATAATAATAATAACATTTTAGCCTATACAGGGTGGCCCATTCAAATCGGTCAGTGTGGGAAAGTCTGAAACTATATATACTACGTTGATAAATATGAAAAAAAATAGTATTTATTCTTAAGATTTACACAACAAACACCTAGTAAAATATATTTAAGTACGTGAAAACAATGAATTTCATTCATTTTAGACATCGTTTGTTAGAGACATTTTACTGCTTAAGACAGACACAAACGATATCTGAATAAAAATAGTGTAAGTTTATTTTATCAAAACAATCGGGTTCGATTTTCTAGCTGAGTACAGTTTTTATTTTCAAATTTATGAATACAGTTTTTCTTTTTATCAAAATCGGTGACATGGTTCCTAAGAACAAATCTTCGTATGTCTTATAGTTTCAGACTTTGTCCCACTGCTGGTTCCTCACGATGTTTTCCTTCACCGAAAGCTAATGGTAAATATCATCTGATATTCCGTACATAAGTTTCGGAAAAACTCATTGGTACGAGCCAGGATTTGAACCCACGACCTCCGGACAAAGTCAAACGCCCTACAATTAAGGCCCTACTATTCTATTCTCTTATTCACACATTCGACGCTGCTTTCGTCAACGAGCTCGACGTCGAGACAGCCTTGTCTAAAATCCTAGTTGTTTTATTTGACATTAGGAATCGAGGCTGTGAGCGAGGTTGTGGGCGAGTTCGTCGCTGTTTTTCGTTAGGGAATACGAAAAAAAGCGCTTGCGGCCTAGGGGTAAAACGCACGGCTGCTACGCAGCGGTCGTGAGTTCGATCCCCGGCTCGTACCAATGAGTTTTTCAAAAACATATGTACAAAAAATCATTTGATATTCACAAGTGCTTTGCGGTGAAGGAAAACATCGTGAGGAAACCTGCATGCACCTGCGAAGAAATTCAAGGGTGTATGTGAAGTCCCCAACAAGTACTAGGCCAGCGTTGGGGCCACGCCAAATAGGCACGTTTGATGTCGAGTTGCGGAAAAGTGGCCAGAATACAACTACTACAACGACAGATATTGTTAATTGGGGTTTGAAAAATCAGTCCTTAAACCATTAGATTCGCCTAAATAAGAAGACCGAGGTCAGTAGAAATATTTATGATTATCTTAGGAACTAGTACAAACTGCTTGAACACAGCCTTTGACAGTAAAGTTGATCTTTACGACCTGGCAGCATAAAACTAGCCAATTTTACTGTCTTCTAGACGTGGATATGTCCTCGTATCCGTGAAGTGCTTGGATTTTATTATTTAGATTCAGTGGCCATTTCTAACTGAGAATGTAGTCACCATGGCATGCATCCATCGGGTCTGTTTTAATTTTTGCTACAATAGTAAACCCTGCCGTTTTAAAGAGCTTTACTCAGGTAGAGGATATACAGGGCGTCCCAAAGTTATGGGACATGAAGAGGAAGTACCTTAAATATCGTAGATGGGCATTTTCACTTTTTGGGTCAACCAATTAGCGTGAAGTTAAAAAACCGTAATTTCAGCCAGCTTTGTAACGACAATTAAGCACCAAATTTCGATGATAACTCGGTTTTGGTGTTCTTTTCACAAACAATAAGCCATATTTTAAAATAAAAACGCCGATCAAGTTTACATTCCTAAAGATATTGTACTTAATTGCCGTTACAAAGCTGACTGCAATTAAGGTGTTTTAATTTCACGTTAATTGGGTGTCCCTAAAAGTGAAAATGCCCAGATAGTGTAGTGTATTAAGGTGAAAAAAGACTTTGTTATTTTTAAAAAGTAATGGCATAAAACCTTCATGATTTGACTTCAGCATGTTCAATCGTTTTTTGTCTGTTACGTTGGAGCTTCGAAGCATATCTAATACATCAATTACGTCAATCAAACCTGTTTCAGTCATGAAATATCCAATTTCGATAATTCCGTCTGAATTATATTAGTGTCAAGATCGTCTGAGTCCTAATCATGTGTATGAGCCACAGATCATCGAACAACTAGAGCAGAATAACTATACAATTATAAACTTATACCCTAAAATGCTGATTTATTGGTACACACAGTGTGTTGAGACCATTTTATTTAAGAGTCCCCCCTTTTTAACCTTTTATAGGGTATCGGTCTCAAAAACGACCACCATATAGTGTATTTTTGTATTTTTTTCTTGTACAGAATTTTTATAATGGCGTCGAAGCTTGAATCCACGATTTTTTTGTGTCTGGTCCGTTAGAGGGTCAAAAATTCGTATAAATAAATTCTGGTATGTTGTTTCAGAATCAGGTTCACATTTGATGTTAATAGAAGTAATATTATGACCAGTAAGTTTCCAGCATTTTTTAATCTTCCATTTCGTTACACCCATTCCGAACTTTCCATTTTTAGGGTTCCGTAGTAAACAAGGAACCCTTCTAGTTTTGCCATGTACGTCTGTCCGTCTGTCCGCAGCATAATTCAGAGCCGTTAGTATTATACTACAAATCTGCAATTTGGTACAGTTCCACATATTAGTCATGGCGACAAAGTGTTAGAATAAAAACTAGAAAATAAAAATTTTTCGTGTACCTCCCCAACTGATGAAGGTGGGATGACTTTTTTTTGTGCTCTTGTTGTCTATATCCTGTAAAATAAAATATGTCCCCCCTGTAACTTTTGATCCGTGGGTTCAAAAAATATGGTTAAAAATTGTTAATACCATATAGAATTAATAGGCTGGTAGTAGAATACCTTAAAATAAAATTATTTCGAACATAATCGGCCCAGCCGTTTTCGAATGACCGTAGTCCCGTATACTGTAACCCTATACTGAGCATAGCCCGACATGCTCTTGGCCGGTTTTTTCTTAGGTACTGTAAAATTACTCTACCGACCTACTGTGACATGAAAATCATATAATTCCAAATAGAAATCACATGAAACTTCGCTATATAACATATAAAATAAAGTTACATGCAAGTAAGAGATGCAGATATTTGCCACTTACTCTTACCCATAGTTAGTTGGGACTTGGGTCTCAAAACATGCAGCAATAACTTTGAACCCTAACCTCAGCTTAAGAAATACTCTCTAATTTGAAAAAGCATTCATATATTATCACCGCATTCAATTTCGCTTGCAGGCAGGATTAGGAGATAAAGAGGGTTTACTTTTCATTTCGCGTGCAGGGATATGCAATTATGCATACGGTGGATCCAATCTTACCGCATTATATTATAAGTATATTGCGAAGTTCAAGATTGAGCAAATCAGTAGTCTTAGCATGAGGCAACCCTACGTATGCATATTGTAGTTCTGTTATTTTCACTCCTACTAGCACAGTGATACGAGCAAAGGGGATGATGCGTCCACTAGGAAATCATCGCAAGTGCAGACTTTTGGCCGAAGGCATTTCGGCAGTAGGTGCTAAGGCGATCTGCCGAATACTACGCTGAGTGGCTTATGATGGTCATACATTTGCCGTTTAACATGCTACGAGTCATGTTAACATGCTACACGTCACGCCGTGTGGTGACGGCAGTAAGAATACATTTGTCACCACCCCAACTCCTCCTGTGGGTGTCGTAAGAGTCGACTAAGGGATTGAAGTGTCACTGACCATTCTACATTCTACAAGATTGATGATGGGCAGCAGCGTCATCCTAGTGGACACATTACTGCGATCGCCAATCCGCTTGCCCAGCGTGGCGATTATGGGTATTTACCTCCTAATGCGTCTATACGCATAGTTAATAGGAGAGGCCTACGTCCAGCAGTGGACTAACATAGACTGATGATGATGATGATGCTACACGTCCCTTTCGCATTGCATACTTGTTAGAACCTGACAAGCTTATAGGTATTTTTTCTCTTCTCTTCTTCTTGCTTCGCTTTCCTCAGTGCTGAGGGTCGTGACCTCCTCCGTGGATCACATGGTTTTTATAGTTGTTTATTAGTACAGATGGTGTATTTTTTAGGCTCTAGTGCGAGAAGTGTGTCATTTTACGTCAGGTTTGAAACTCCGGCGGGCCATCTGTGCTAAAAAACGTCGTACGAGACACGTGCAAAAACGAAATTAGTAACTCATGTCGATTTAAAAGACTCCCCTATCGGTCGTGTTTTAAAACATCGCCACTCGTTTCGAATTTCATGTTTTTTGCACTTGTGTCGTAATGTACTATTCCAGGCCTTCCGATCTTTTGCGACTTCCAGAGCATCATGGATCTGGGCGGAAAGTGATTTGCCAACCTGGACTTTTTAAGTCAGATTATAAATCTCAGATATCGTCAAAGAGAGAAAATAGAGAGTCCGTGGCATATTTCAAATTCCCATACCCATTCGGACGGTCCCGTTCCTAGCCGACTATTTTATACAGCCCAACTTCCCTGGAGTATAAATCTGGCTGTCATATCCGGGACTGGCGTGTTACAATCGCTATGAGCGACATGGCTGAGATGATTTAATTAAAACTGGGTATTTACCATGTATTTTTTTTTTATTTAGCATCCGCTATTTAGGTACTGGCCATCCTCACGAAGCTACTCCGGAGTTAGTTCTAAGTAAACTCAAAATATACATGGTAAATCATCATCAGCCCATAGTCGTCCACTGCTGGACATAGGCCTTCCCCAATTCGCGCCACCATACTTGGTCCTCAGCTCTCCACATCCAACCACTCCCCGCCACTTTCTTTAGATCGTCGGTCCATCTGGCGGGAGGGCGGCCCACCGGGCGAGTCGTTCGTTACATGGTAAATACTCCGTTTTAAAGCATACTATTAATGGTTGAGATGAAATCTGGTGTACCTATTGCACAGTGTACCGTGTGTAGTATGTACCTCTTAAATTTTAACGAACCAATTCTGAAAGTCAGGTATAATTATTAATATTATAAGTAAATTTAGCGAAACAGGCCACGCAAAAAATGTTCAATACGTCTCGATCCAATATCAGAACCCTCATCAAGGAGTACCCCCGACCAAAGAACAACGTGTACAAGTCGTTTCGCTAAATAGTTAAATATGTTTAAGTCGCATGTTAGTTATAATTTTTTATATATTAAATGTCTGGACAAATATCCATCGAACTCCCCATCGGCACCATAGGACTTCAAGGCTTTGCCAATGGGTCTTGCCAGAAGTATTGTAAATTATAAAACTTTTTATTCAATGAATAAAAAATTAAAAATTAAAAAAAAACTCTAAAGGCCTACGCTAGCAGCTGGCGTAGATTATCCGGAACGGACGCTCGTCTAACAAGAAATTGTATGAACAGCGCTAACTGGTGCGGGCGCGTGTGACGGATTTTAATTTTGAGCGGGATTCGCGAGCGTGCGTACGCGGCGAGCGTCCGCGCAATAAATTTAAAGATTATTACGGGCAATCAATTTAATTACCAAAAATTAAGCAATCCCGTTGCCTGTGAGGTTTTGGGATTCAAAATTGTTCCCCTAACAGGTTTTACATTATATGTATATATATTACAGACCCTTCTGAAACTATGAGATATATACATATATAACTTCTGAAACTAGAATTTACTTCAAAAAAAAATCCTAAGTGGTTTACTCTGGTTCACCCTGGCTTGGACACTTGTTCACTTGAATCTAATACGCTTCTACTCGGCAAGTCAACACAATATCTCCTACATACCTATAGTGAACTTTTCCGACAAAATCCCTTATTGATACGCTCAACTCGTCTAAGAATCGTTTAAAACACGTGTTCCACCGGTGAGGGTGAGCGAGAAACGAGATATTTCGCGAGCGAGGAACATAGTGATATTTATCATCATCATCAGCCTATGATAGTCAGTGGACTGGCTGGACGTAGGCCTCTCCTATTAACTATGCGTATAAACGCATTAGGAGGTAAATACCCATAATCGCAGTAATGTGTCCACTATGATGACGCTGCTGCCCATCATCAATCTTTTATTAAATAATGGTCAGTGACACTTCAATCCCTTAGTCGACTCTTACGACACCCGAAGTTGGGGTGGTGACAAATGTATTCTTACTGCCGTCACCACACGGCGGTGTGATATTTATACTCCATTTCAAATACCATGGCCCGATGCCACATAAAACTTTGCAGTGGCATCGGGCCATGGTATTTGAAATGGAGTATACCTCAGACTCTACGTCAGAACTTACAAGTGTGATTCCGGCCTTATACTTATTTTTAATTAGCCTCATATTATAAATAATATTTTCTTCGGTTACCGCGAGGATTACTCATGAAATAAAACTATGAAAACGGATAAACTCGCGTATATTAACTAATTTTAACTTCATTCCGACGTTTCGAACACTTTACAGGGTTCGTCATCCGCAGACCACGAACCCTGTAAAGTGTTCGAAACGTCGGAATAAATAAATAATAAATAAATATCTTGGGACATCTTACACAAATCGACCTAGTCCCACGGTAAGCTCAATTAAGGCTTGTGATGTGGGTACCAGGCGACGATATATATTATAGATAGATACATATAGATACTTAAATACATAGACAGCCATGACCAAGGAACAAACATTTGTGATAAATAAATACACAAAGAATGCCCTCGCCGGGATTCGAACCCGGAACCTCCAGCTTCGTTCGCAGGGTCACTACCAACTAGGCTACGGAGGCTGACGGAATGAAGTTAAAATTAGTTAATATACGCGAGTTTATCCGTTTTCATAGTTTTATTTCACTCATATTATAACTTACGTAAGAACTTACAAGTGTAATTCCAGCCTTATACTTATTTTTACTAGCACGTTGGACCGGCAATCCAGAGGAAGCGGGTTCCAATCCCGTGACAACCAGAGGCTTTCGCACTTGATTTTTTCTATGGTAAGCACATCTGTTACGACATTGTCGACTTATTTTGAAGTTTTTACGGAACACTGTACCATTTCAGAAGGCCTGCTTCCCTCGGAAATATCGAGTAACAAAAACAAAGACCTAACAAAAATAAAAATTGTAAACCTCCTCTTTTTTAGGAATCTGTTATGAATTCCCAGTGTTGCGTGATTTTTGCTCCCATCTGATGAAACCTACGCGAAAGATTTCAGATTTTTATTATCTACCTACATATAAATTTACATTTAAAATGTGTCCACTATGATGACGCTGCCGCTATCAATCTTCTATCAAAGAATGGTCAGTGAAACTTCAATCCCTTAGTCAACTCTTACGACATCCGCGGAAAGAATTGGCGTGATGACAACATGTATTCTTACTGCCATCACCACACGGCCAAAATTCCCACTTAATTCCTAAATTCCTCCTTCCGATATATTATAAATTTCACAACTGCATCCTAAAGCTGATCTAACAATTTTCGTCTTAGGACACAGAAGTAGTTTTAACTTCACAAAGATAAAAGCAAGTAACAGGCAATTTAAGTTTTTCTTTGCGAAGTTGGTTCGCAGCGTTCGAGACCTGGTTCCGGTACGGATCGGTAGAGGTTTTCGTGAAAGAAATATGACTTAAGGAGATATTGAACCTATGTGAAGGATGTATATAGAAAATCTCTTATAACATTTGAACCTTTGGTGAAAAAGTTTTAAAAAATATAGCGGAAAATTAAGTAATTATATTTTTTGAATCAAGATCATGTTTATTAAATTTGATTAACAATACCAGTCCTTTAGGGTTCTATAGTCAACTAGGAACCCTCGTAGTTTCACCAAATCTGTCTGCCTGTCTGTCTGTCGAAGGATAATCTGTGACCGTTAGCACTAGAAAGCTGATATTTGGTAGGTGTCGATTTATATCAATCACACTAACATAAAGGTTAAAGAAAAAAATATAAAAAATGTTTTAATACGAAACACCGCCACACGTTCTGTGAGAAGTGTTTTTTTTAGATAATGTTCTTTTCCAACAATGGTTTTTAATATTAAATATGGTTTACTAAAATCATTCCTTCACGTAGTTAAATTATCGTTCCAAGGGCCTGACACGCTCGGGCCAGTGTTTTAGATATCTATGTAGGTACTTAAGCCTACATTCTGCATACTCCAACACGTTGACCGGCAGTTCTACAACGTGGTTTATTGAAAAATCCTCATGAAGATTTTTTCCCAATAGTTACAAAGTACTACCAAATCAACTCTCACCCAGTATTATCGTATTCAAGTTTGTAATACCGGGTGTAATTCTAATACTGTCGAAGCTTCACGGGTGTTAGTTTAGGACATATTTAATAATTTTTATTTCAAATTAGAGCAACAAAAATACCCGTACAAAATAATTCGGTTGACAGCTACTTCCAAAAGCAGATAACATAACCACCATCCGCCATATTAATTAACAAATGTCCGTACCTACAAAGTTCTTAACTTTAAAAAACCCTCGTAATCCATGATTACACCAGTTCTAGATTCCAGTTTTACACACGGTATTTCTCATAAAACACCGATGACGTGACAAACACAGAGACCCAGTCGCCTAAATTTTCTCAATCAACAAGTTACAAATGCCAAAAGCACCCTGAAAGCAAGATCGTTTACCCTACTATCCCAAGGCTGTTTGGTTTTAGAATTGAATATCAATTGGACGTTAGCTTGTGTAATTCTTGACTGACTTTACCAGAGAATAGGTTAACTTGGTTGGACTAGAAACAGCTAGTCATGACAGGTACATTTCATTTCAAATTCAGTCATTGTAATGCTACGGCTACATAGTGCATACATCCCGATAACACGAATATTCGCATTATCGCGGTGTATGTCGTCGAATCCCACTCGGTGGCCGTTAGGTAAGCTACGATATTACGACACAATCATTCCTTAAAATATTCCCGTATTCCAAAGTGTTCGAAGACGAAAGTCTTTGATCAGTGTGTGTTGCCGTTAATTACATACGGAACTGAAACGTGGACAATAGAGGCTTTGTAAGAAACGTCACCCAAATATAGAAAAGGGCTATGCTAGGAGTCTCTCTGCAGATCATATTAGAAATCCGCAGCATAAGCGAAGTAACCAATATGGCTCTCCAAATCGCTAAATTGAAGTGGCAGTTAGCGGGGAATCGTCCGCAGATCCCATGGCCGTTGGGGCGGAAAATTTATCGAGTGGCGGCCACGTACCGGAAGGCACAATGTGAGTATGTCCCCTACATGGTAGGCTGATGACCTGGTGAAGGTCGCAGGACTCAGCTGGATGCGGGTGGCACAGGACCGGTCATAGTGGCGATCTTTAGGGGGAGGCCTATGTTCAGTAGTGGACGTCTTTCGGCTGATATGATGATGATGATTACGTAGCCGAATATTCGCAAATACTGCAGCACTTTAGCTGAAGCCAGAGACCCTTCGCCCCGCTGTCGGTAAATTCGGGCGCTGCAAAGGATTTTATCGTGATTTTTAAGTTTTTTTTTTCGCGATAAACATACATATTCGCCATAAGCCAAACATGAAGTTTTATCGCAATAATTCTATCGCGATGTATATAGCCATAGCATAAGAAGGTCTTAAGAATTGGCGGATCCTCGTACAACGTATCCAGAGCCTAGCACTACGAGGCAAGAACATTGAAATTCGTAAATTTCAAGTACCTATTGGTCTCTGTCACTCTAGCAAAGGCGCCATTAGTGTGACAGAGACGGATGCAATTGCCAAATTTCGAAAATCGCAAATTTCGAGTATTTGTTTTTGTCACTCCTATGATGCATTCATTATAAATGTATAGTTTCGCAATGTCCGTCTGTTCATCTATCCCTCTGTCTGTCTGTCCGCAGCATACCTCATTAACCGTTAGTATTAGAAATTTGCAATTTAAATAGTATAAAACCAGTATTTTTATAAAAATATAGCTAATACGTACAAATATACACTTTTGGTTTAAATACAAAAAGCCGTTACATAACGCAAATTGCTCGGAGCAGATTAATACGTAGTTTTTCAATTATCGGTCTAGAATAAAATGAATGTTCAGCCAATTTGCATACTCATTGAATAACAAATATTGGAATAAAATGTTTGAGATTAATTATTAAAAATATAGGCTTTTAAAATCGCTTCTAATAATTTCAATTTGATGGACTTTGAGGTTAGCAAGAATAAAAAATAGTAGATAATCAACTCACATATATCTGTTTCAAATTCTCAAAGATTTTGCCCCATGTACAAAAATCTTAAACGAATTCATTAATTGACAAATGCAGTGAGAAGTTAGTTATAGAAGGAAATATAACAGGTTTTTGTGATTATGTAGGTGTTTTCAGCATACATAACATAATAAAGTCGGGGGCCAGACAGAAACGGAATAACAAATGAAAAGCGGATGGGTTTTGTCTATCAATACCTACCCTTACAATACCTACAAGCGCTTGTGGTCGAGCGGTAAAACGCACGGCTACGCAGCGGTCAGGTTGTGAGTTCGATCCTCAGCTTGGCAATGAGTTTGTCAAAAAACTTATGTTAGGTAACTACAAAATATTTGATATTCACAAGGTGCTTTACGGTGAAGAAAAATATCGTGATGAAACCTGTATACTAGGGTGGATCGATTTTTTTATTTTCGTATAATCATTAAATAATCTTTATCTACAGGAATATCATAATTTCCCTGTTATGTATTCAGAAGCGGTAATGTTATGACCTATATTAAGAGACCGGTGTCTGTGGCTGTATCATAATGTTAACATTAAAGTACAGGCAGAGTACAGTGCATCATAATGTTGACATTAAAGTATCGTCGTCATGATATTAATTTTAACATTATGAAGTCAACTTCTTTTTGTTGTTTTTTTTTCAATAAATATTTATTGTAGGATATCCTTACTCAAATTGAGTGATTTCAACTGATTTGAATTTTTATATTTAGAGGTAATTACTTAGTGAATATCAATGAAAATAAAGGTAAATTGTCATTCTAAACTAATGATATGGATGTAGATAAAGTTATGTATGTGACTGTACATAATTAGGCATTAAACACTCGTGTGATCTTATTATGAAACTCGCCTACGGCTCGTTTCATAAAACCACACTCATGTTTAATGCCTCTTATTATGCGCCAGCCACATAAATAACTATTACGAATCGATACTATGTGGCAAGAGAAACAAAAAATATTATGACCATTTTTGGATATTTTATCATTTTGGACCCCATTTAGAGGCCCGAAGATCGGCCTTATTTTTGAGGTTTTTTTTAGAAAACTCAGATGAGCATGGATACGTATATTTTCTGTTTTACTTTTACGGATGACCAAAATAAGATTGTTTTGCATAAATTTTAGATTTGCGTGGTTTAATTATATGAAAAAATGATTCTCCAAAAAATGATTTTCAACTTCGAGGCTCTTGCGGCAGTACTTCCCGAATGATTATCGGAAAAAGATATATTGTTGAAGATGTTACTTTTTAGACAGATTATTCGTATACGGCCGCGTTTCAGAAATTCTTGAAAAAAAATTTTTGTTCATATGTACATTGAAGTATGAAAAAAAAAATTTTTTTCCGGATTTTTGGAACCGCTGGCAAATAAAATGATGGTCGTAAAAACTAACATTCTTTAACAATATATCTTTTTCCGGTAGTAATTTGGCAAGTTCTGCCGCAAGAGCCTCAAAGTCGTAAACCAGTTTTTGCCGATACTGGTTATAATTTTCATGTAATTCAATTGTGCAAATTCTAAATTCATGACAAATAATGGTTATTTTGTTTCTACATAAAAGTAAAACGGAAAATATCCACGAACTACTGACTTTTCTTAAAAAAACCTTAAAAATAGAGTCGATCTTTGGGCCTATAAACGAAGTACAAAATGAAAGTAAATCCAAAAATTATCAAAATATTTTTTCATTCTCTAGCCACGAAGTATCGATTCATAAAGATTATTTTATGAATTTCCAAAAATAAAAAAATCGATCCACCCTACTGTATACATCTACGAAGAAATTCAAGGGTGTATGTGAAGTCCCCAACAAGTAATGAAGCCAGCGTTGGGACCACGCCAAATAGGCACGTTTGATGTTGAGTTGCGCATAAAAAAGGGCCAGAATACAATACAATACAAATGTAGAATTGTTTTAGCCAAATTACTGACAACTCGAAAATGGGTCGCAAGAAACTCGACGACCCATTTTCAAATTGTCATATTTTCCTAAACGCGTCCTAAACGATGCAGGAAGCCTTAGGGAATTGCGTTCGCACGATAAACCACCGGACCTCGGATGTTTATTTATAAAGCATTGTGTTCGCGAAATATTCGTCGTCCGAGGATGATCAGGTCTACTACCGCGAAAATCGAAATTCGTAAATTTCGAGGATTTTTCTCTGTCACTCCACCGGTCTCCTCCTTAGAGTAAGAGAGACAAATTCTCAAAATTTGTGGGTTTCGAAGTTTGCGGTAGGGCCGCAGGTCACATATTTGCATAGAGCGGGCATGTTGGGGTCTTAACGGGATGCCCGGAGGCTACGCTACCCTATATGGGCTGTGTATGTTTCCATTGAATCCTTTTACATTGTCAGTGTCTCCAAAAACACACATCATCTGTCTATGCTAGTCCACCGTCCAAGTAGGCCTCTCCTATTAACTATGCGTATAGACGCATTAGGAGGTAAATGTCCATAATCGTCATGCTGGGCAAGCGGATTAGCGACCGCAGTACTGTGTCCACTATGAGGATGCTGCTAACCGTCATCAATCTTTTATCAAAGAATGGTTAGTGACAATTCAATCCCTTAGTCGATTCTTACGACTCCCGCAGGATGAGGGGTGATGACAAATGTTTTCGTATTGCCGCCAAAAATGCCAATACTGTTTTGTGTCAAGGTTGTGGGAAACAAGTGTATTAGTAGGCCTGGTTAGGTATAGGTATCAGCAGCTACCGTAGCTTCTAGGTTGAAACACCAGAGGTGTCATAGGCGCCAATCGATATATTTCTTTTCATAAAATTTGGTAGATTATTATATATTTTAATTGACATGTAATGAGAGCTAGATGTAACGTTTTTTAGTTTTGAGAAGGGTATTTTTTTATAGCTTATTCAGATTTCGATTGTTCCTTTTAATTATTCCTGTTGTTGGAGCTCAGCGTGCTTTCTTACAAAACAAAATTCAAGGATGTACATTAATGGGAGTGTAAGCATTCTAAGATCCTCTCTCCCCGGATACCGTAACTCAGCTTACTAAAGCCAGTGTCGCTTACGACATGTTTTCCTGTAATGCTCTTTTCCCGGATGCCGTGCTAGAATGAGCCCACACGTCCCAAAGATCACCTCTCCCAGCCCGCGGCCCTCGTGGCCAGCCAATAACGCCTATCTCTTCTCTGCCTCACGACGCGATACTATAATTTGTAATTCATAACACTTTGATGTCTAGTGCGATGTCGGCATGATCTGATGGACAAACGCGACGGCGCAAAGTGCCACGGTAAATTGTTTATGGAAAGTTGCCTGTCGGAAATAACTGTTTATCAGGAATGTTCATATTTTTTCAGTTTAAGCAAAATGTTCTTACTAAACTTACTTTAATAGTTTAGTAGGTATTACACAATAGGTAAAACCTATTTTTATTTGTTCAAACCACTCGGCCACTCGGACTCCGGCCGAAATGGAATCCGAGTGGTTGGCATCAGCAGCGTGCGTTCAAATCGCACCTCCGCCTCCGTCGTTAGTAAGCTCGGTATTTTTATTATTATTATACGTATTAAACGGTTTCATTTAGCTTACCCCGTTTGTTTTCTTGGGTCAAATTTTGTAATTGAAATTTCAGTCAACTGTCTTTTTGTCAACCGATACATTTTGAAATCTTAATTTCACCCACTTCCTGGCCTTCGATTAGGATTTTGATCAAAAATTGTAATAAAATAAAATAAAATAATAAAATAAATATCTTGGGACATCTTACACAAATCGACTTAGTCCCACGGTAAGCTCAATTAAGGCTTGTGATGTGGGTACCAAACGTCGATATATATAATACATAGATACGTATAAGTACTTAAATACGAGTACATAGACAGCCACGACTAAGGAACAAATATTTGTGATAAATAAATACACAAATAATGCCCTCGCTGGGATTCGAACCCGGAACCTCCAGCTTCGTAGGCAGAGTTACTACCAACTAGGCTACGGAGGCTGACGATTAATTGAGTTCAGATACTGATTAAATTATTTTTCCTAACTAGTGCGCAAAAACGAACTTTGCGCACGCTTCGCGCGCGGTAATTTCTCTTTTTGACGCACTTGTTATGAAAAAAATCGTCCCTTACACGTGCGAAAACTTTTTTTTAACTCGGGTATTGTCGCCCTCGTTTCACTCGGGCTCCAACTTTAACCCTCGCAGAAAAAAGTTTTCCCGCACTGGTTAGGAAATGTACTATTTTCACTTCTCATGCTCAAAAAGTGCACCTTTATGTCGTGCGTAGACGACATAAAATCGCATTTTATGGTCTAGAGCATAAAAGTTTTTTTTTCTAAGGCTAAGTTAAGCGGTCCCAACAGCCAAACAGTTAAAGCATTGCACAATTTTATTGAGCAATATAATAGTGTAGCTAACAAAACTTGTCATATTATTTTATTTATATTAAGTAACATATTAGAATTATTTATTTTCTGTCATTAAATCGATTATCGTTCAAAAATACTCCGAAATGTTTGACTTGGCAGAAAACCGAGCAACTGTAACTCTGATCACAGGTTGAAAATTAAAAAAAAAATATTAAAAATGAGTTGGCGGGTATTGGTTTTATATTTTTCTTCTTTCGCTTTATGACAACTCCGTTGTGTAAATTGCAGTGAATATGTGTTTGTGTTTTTTTTTCCTCGCAAACGAAGTGAAAAGCAGAGTGTACAACATGGGCATAAATGTCCATCTTTACCCTCGTCTACTATTTTGGTCTTCGCTTCGCTCAGACTAAAAAATTGCCTCCGTTAAGAATGGGTCACTTTATGCCCTTGCTGTACAATCTACTGTTATTATTTTGTACTATTCATTTTCTAAGCAAATTATTCATGAATCCGCTCTTTAGACCAAACATCGAACAAATCCAAATGACCCCTAGACACAGATACGGCATCGAACCCGCACTCACGAGCATCACGAGTCCAACCGACGCTATCAGTAGCCTTGAGGCTTGTGATAGTCTAAACCAAGGTGATACCCATCGGACTACGGGTTACAAAATGTTTGTTATAATTGCACGACAATCACCCGAGTAAAAAGAAGTTTTCCTAACTTGTGCGGAAAAGTAAACTATGCGCACGCTTCGCGTGCGTAGATTTCTCTGTTTAAATGAATACACGTGTAAAAACTTCTTTTTAACTCGGGTGATTGTCGCCCTCGTTTCACTCGGGCTCCAACTTTCACCCTCGTCGATAAAATAAATATTTGCACTTGTATCGAAATGTACTATTTTAAACGTGTATCGAACGACTTTTTTCATTACAAGTGCCTTAAAAAGAGGAACTTATGCATGCGAAGCGTGTGCAAAGTTTACTTTTCCGCTCTAATTAGGAAATAGTACATTACGACACAGGACGAAAACATGAAATTCGAAAAAAGTGGCGACGTTTTAAAACACGACCGATAGGGAGTGTTTTAAATCGACACGAGCTACAAATTTCGTTTTTGCACGTGTCTCGTACGACGTTTTTTAGTGCTGATGGCCCTCCGAAGTTTTGGACCTGACGTAAAATGACACATTTCTCGCACTAGAGCCTAAAAAACGCACCATCAGGGGCCTATTTCTCGAAAGCTTGTAACTTGTAATACAAGCGGAAGTCCTTATCTAATTAATAGTGTCAAAAAGAGACTTCCACTTGTATTTTATATTTTTCTTCTTTCGCTTTATGTACTAAAAAAGCCTTTGTCAAAACTCTATGAAGCTTTTCCAACTAAGCAATATCTATCTTACCTATGCAAATAAATACAAGATCCTCTTTACTGAAGAAAGTACAAAACCGTGCAAAAATCTCTAATCACCTTCAAGTCTTCACACTTCTTCCGCACTTTCAGGATATAGCCTTTTCTCCGTAGCCCGTATTGTTGCAAATAATTTGCGCCCTTATTGTCAAAGGAGCTCTTTGTGGATACAAAGAAAATCCTCTGAAGCGAAATTGAATCAGAACAATAGATCCTAGATAGATGTTCGGGATTAATTTTGAATGGAGGAGACATTTTGCTAAGTGTCGGGAGAATCGGCGCTTTGAGGAACTTAACTTGATGGGTATTTGGACTTGTTGTGCGATGATATTATCAATATTTATTGTAGGTTTACTAAACAATATTTAATAGGTTTATATGAAAGCTGGCGTTTCATCGTTGGGGCTTACGATGTCAAATATCTATAAATACAGGATGATTACGGGGTCGTGAACGTGATCCCAACTGTGAAAAATGTGTTAAGGTGGTCTTTCTGAACAATGTTTCCCATGGAACCTATATGAACAAACGTACTTTTTTACGACTAGTTACGTTCGATTTCATTAATATGTATACATTTTTCCATACTAATTCCTTGCAAATGTGTTTATATATGTAATTATGAAACGAGACTGGAAGTTATGAACAATTCCGCACCTTGTCGGTATGAAATCAGTATTTTTTTTCGTGTTATCATATTTGTTCCATGGGAAACCTTATTCAGAAAGACCATCTTAACACGGTTTTCACAGTTGGGAACACGACCCCGTAATCACCCTGTATAATTAAACGGTTAAATTCTCGTTTATTTAGTCACTACGCGCGACATGTTTCGGAGAGACCGTTCCGCATAGCGTATAGGGCCCGTTCAGACGGACAGCATTTCAACTGCAACCCAGCTGCAAAGTGGCAGTTCCGGGGCAGTTCTGATGCAGTTGGACCAACTGCATCAGAACTGCAAACCCGTTGTGCAGTCCGCTTGCAGCTGTCATGCAGTTCGGTCAACCGCACACCAACTGCAATCTGGCTGCAATTTTGTTATGCAGTCGTATTGCAGTTATATTGCAGTTGGTACGACTGCAATACAACTGCAATGCAGCTTGGTTATCTATGAGCAGTTCTATTGGAACTACCACTTTGCAGCTGGGTTGCAGTTGAAATGCTGTCCGTCTGAACGGGCCCTATGCGCTACGCGAGTCGCTTCGCGTGAACACCAGTGCTTGATAATGGAGACCTAGGTTCTCCGAAACGTGTAGCGCGTAGTGATTACACCTCCCCAACTGGCGAATCGGGGATGATTTTTTTTATTTGGTGTAATCCTATAGTGTGGTATCACTGGATAGGTCTCTTAAAAATAATTAGGGTCTTAAAAGAAAGTTTTTTTCTAAATTCAATATTTTCGGAGATATCCAGAATTGAAAAAAATATATTTATTATTAGTTTTAGTATGATTATCTTGATTTTATCTCTGACTTTATATTAATTATAAATAATTACTATAATAATATCTACCTGTAAATTTATGCAAAATTCGAAGTAAATGAACATGAATAATTAATTAATGCGTCTTAGTTCTCGAGATCGTATCTTGCCGGAAGTAGTAGATTTTCCAAGTTTCATTTACTTGTAACACGCCAATAAAACTATACCTACATATAAAATGTATGCAATTCCAGAAATTGCCACGCTATCGCAATAGGCTAATGTCTTGCAAATGGGAGTCCAAGCGCGGGCCGCTCGCTTCCGGTATAAGCGACCCACTTATTGTTAGTACCTGGCCTTAGTACCGGTTAATTACATTCATACTTTATAGCGGTTAAAATTATAATTTGCTAGTATTCATTTGTTTTAATGATAGAAAAAAGTATATTTTCTCAAACATGCAATGAAATGTTGGCATTACGTACGTCAAATTAAACCAGAGGCCCTACCCTTGTTTTTTTTATTATTTTGTAGATTCGTTTCATCCTTTGACTTATTTGTTTGTGTACTGTGAAAATCACTTTCGATTTTTTAATTCATTGCAAGTTTGAGAAAAGCACTACACACGGCGAGAAACAAGGTCGCGTATATCTACATACTTGGCCTGTAACCCTTCGTTTCCCGTACTCTATAGTAATGTACTATTTCTGTTCCCGCAATTTAAGCTATTTCATTTCAGCTATTAAGACTTCCAATGCTGAACATAGCCCCCCTTTAGACCTCGACATACACTGGTTGGAAAGGACCTGCGTCTCCCAGCGATCTTCATAAGGTCGTCTATCCATCTTGTGGGTGGACGTCCAACGATGCGTTTGTGCAAACCGCGTCAAATTTAGCGATCTGCAGGCTTAGCGCAAGATCAGTGAGACAATATTTCGCCGTGAGATAGACGATCCATCCCTCTTTTATTCATAAGGTTGGTAAAAGATGAAAAATCTATCTCGCGCGACATACTGACATACAAATCATGTGCTAAGCGAAATTGAATCTAATTTATTATTTAGTATTTGTAGATATAGTTTTATTTCCTTAGTTTTAGTTTATTTTATTCTATTTTTCTTTGTATATTTAATTAATAAAATTTATTATTTGCATAAATATTAAATATAATTTATGATACTTGCTTGATAATGAATTGATCTTCAAATCATCTATGACACTAATCTGTCGGATTGGAAACAGCGTCCTTTTTCGAAGTCTGTTATCGTTATCATTAATACAATGCTTGGTACAGTGTTCTCGGCAATTTAAATTTTACAAGCAATCTAATCATGCCAAAACCATTATATTATATACATGCCTTTTATGGTATATTTTATGCCTTGTTTACTCAATTGTGAAATACAATATTATTCATAACACTTTTTATAAGTTCTCATGGAAACATTCTCAATGAGAACTTACTCTTAAATCCTCATGAAAAGTCTCGGAATTTTCCAAATATATTCCCGCAATTTTGAGAATGTTCTGCAACTTGTATATTGCTAGGTAACTATGACTCTATATCGCCGTCAAAAAAAAGACTTCAAACGATTTCTTCAAGATTCCATCATCAGATCCCGACGTGAGTTATAGTGGGGTTATACCATTTTGGAGTTATACTCGTTCGATTTAACCCTTAACCAGGTTGTGATCTCATAGCGACCACTTAGCAAAAGATTTTTTTCTGACGAGCAAAACGCTTGTAGCGGCCAGTAAATGTCATTGACGTATAGTCTACAAACTGACAGATTTCTGAACGCACCCAAAATCGATGTGTCAGAACAAATTTCTTTGACGTTTTAGTTGTCAAATTCAAAAACCGAAAAAGTGGCAGGTTTTGTGTGTTGCTCCAAATAAATATTATTATTGTGTCGAAAAAAATTACGATAAGTACTATGTGTTGATTTATTTTGGTAGTATACACGGTGGAATTTAATCGGTGAACAGGAACCCATTTTTCTAATTCAGTAATCGATGGCGGTCACGTTTATGTAGTACTTAAGTGGAACCAAGTTTTTTTTTAGCATAACAAATTTTTATGTTGAAATTAAACATTAATTAAAATTTATTGTCACCCTACTAATGGTTTAGTCTGAAAAGTTTAATACCTCTTTTCAAACTATCAGCCATGCATCGCTCTTATTTTACATAGGAATAGAGTCTATCGCAAAAATTAAAGCATGTGAGTGGTTATTGCTCATTTATGTTTTAAGTTTCTATGGCTGATAGTTTGAAAAGAGGTATTAAACTTTTCATTAGTAGGGTGACAATAAATTTTTATTTCAACATAAAAAAATATTATGCTAAAAAAAAACTTGGTTCCACTTAAGTACTACATAAACGTGACCGCCATCGATTACTGAATTAGAAAAATGGGTTCCTGTTCACCGATTAAATTCCACCGTGTATAAGGTAATGTAAGTGTAGTATGTCATAAATGGTCACAGTAATAGTTTTTTACTTAAAATTTTTGCTCTTAAAGTTTGTGGGCCCTATATGACCTCTGCCTGTTTCGGTTTGGTACAAGTGGTTTGTATGTGACCACTGCCCGGCTGGGCATTTATGTGAAATTTAAGGGTAAGTTCAATACTGTACACTATGTAGGTCCACCCACTAAACATCTCAAGACCTACTGTAAGTATATAATTATAAGTTAGTTTTGAAGCGGATTTTGCTAAATGGTGTTTGAATATAAAAATAAATATCCTTTTTTCTTACTTTTATTGTGGTCTTATTGTGTCCGTAATTACAAATGTAAACATAACAACTACCCCTTAAAACTTCAATGTATCGCCATCAGGGCAGTGGCCACATACGGAACACGTAGGCCTCCTGGTGACGAGCACAGGGCGTA
This sequence comes from Thaumatotibia leucotreta, assembly GCA_025490895.1. Lineage (NCBI taxonomy): Eukaryota > Metazoa > Arthropoda > Insecta > Lepidoptera > Tortricidae > Thaumatotibia > Thaumatotibia leucotreta. The sequence goes on from JALPQI010010431.1 coordinate 21,433, forward strand.
TATTGACCACCGGGTTTTTTTTTTGAAATAATGTTTCTAAAAAAAAACAAGAAATTATTTTTTTATTGACGCTATTATCTACCGAAATCATGATACGAAAGTGAAAAAATCGCCAGGCCTGTTTAAGGGTTAAAAAATAATAATTTCAATTCACGATTCTCGGAAATATCGAGTACCTAAACATACATATAAAAAATCTGTCGAATTGGCAACCTCATCCTTTTTAGAAGTATGTTATCAGCAATACAATCCATTGCATATTGCTCTTTATTTATTAATATCTAACGGACTTTTTATGGGAACAAGCATCATTTTAATCTTACCCAAAACGTTTTTATACATCAATACGAGAATAACCCATAAAACCCAGTCATTAAGATAACAAAACATCCCTATATTGCGTAAAAACCCATAATAATTATTTTCTTTGAATGGCAAATAAGAGGATTGCTACCTGCTCCATTTTGTTCCAAAAAAGCTTAAGGGACCTAGTTTCTCAAAGGTATGTTTGTGTTTCGAACGCTTGCTAGACAAAATGTTGGCAAGTTCTGAGTTTGTTATCCAGTTTTCTGATAAAGTGAAGTGTGAAAACAAATGAGTGGATTTTGTTTTTTTTTAATTACCACTATTGTATAGGATACTTGATCAGGGGTTTCCAAGAAAACAGTAAACTATCTCAGCTTTACTCTTTTCCGTATTTTGGTAAAGCAAATGGTATAGTGTTTTTTAAATCCATACAGAATACTTACCTACAATTAGGTACCAACTAAATATTAAATGTTCTTAGTGCCTTTAGAATTATAGATATTATTCAGTTAGGTTTATTTAATTATGTGAGAAGACATTATTATTTTATACGGCAGTTTCCGTAATTTTTCGTTAAACTTTTGTAATATTTTAAAAATATAAAGAAAATTTAAGAGAATTTTTTAGTATTTTACTTTTTAAGAATGATATACGTATAGGTATATAAGTACATGTAATTCTCTACTCATGTAAGGTCTACCCATGAAAATAACGACTTTCCAACAAATCACCATGTAGCCAAAACCATAAAATGCAGTAGCAAAGTAACATTGGGCAATGCACGCATATATTACCTGCTGTCTCACTAAACTACATTACATTAATTACAACTACTTACACAAACCATAAAATTACTATAGCACTTACAATCTCGTTTGCAATACATTACTCTCACAAGCATTCCTGTAAACTTCACGCAGACAATTATGCTAGAGCCGAGCCACATCAACAAAAACAAACATTCTCTTTGCTTCGATAACGAGTCTGACTTCGCACATTGTTCGTAGTTCAGGTGTTGTTGCAACTTCTGTTCGTTAGGTGCGCGCGTAATCTACTTTGCGTCGTATACTATACTCGATAGTTCTTACTCTCTTTATATCCTCGCCCTTGTTTGAAGTTATTTGATGGAGTGGTTGGTACTATCAAGTTTCTGTCTCAATAAAATCCGGAGGACCAAAGTTTTGTAAATGGCAATGATTCGCAAGTAAACCAAAAAATCTTAAAACTTCGCCAGCAATGCTTATTGTCTACTAGCGTGTCTAGGAAATCGTATTTTCCTGCTAACTTCACGTCTCCGAGCCTCCCATAAAAGACAGATTAATAGCACTAAAGATGTGCTGAAACTCGAATCCTTTCCCCAAGTTGGCCAACTAAGGAATAATTAACATGGGTACCTGCGATTGAATGGAATTTTCGCAGGGGAAGCGAGAACAAAATGAAATCGGCCGTTTCTTTTTTCCGGGAGAATAAAATCGTTGTTTCATTTGCTCTTTTGTCGCTACACACTGCTGGGTTTATTTGCCGACTAACAATTACTCTAAAGTAATCTCGGTACCTTCCGGTACTTTCTCTCTACCTCTGTACCTATCTCTACCTCTGTTCTGTCTTTCTCGGTACCTTAGGTAGGCCCAAGATAGACTGATGACCTGGTAAAGGTGGCACATGACCCGGTTATTGTGGCAATATTTGAGGGAGGCCTATGTTCAGCAGTGGACGTCTGTAGGCTGATATGATGACGATGATATGATGAATCTCGGTACGTAAAAAAATATGTAAAGAATTGACGTTCTTTATAACTTGATACTTTATTCCAGAGACAAGATAACGCTTCTTTTCTGAAACCTTTTAAAGATTCAGAAAATTTAATAATACTGAAATCTTCGAAACTTGCTCGCAAAATGATACGATGATTTTTAGCGACAAAAGGATTCGCAAGTCATCTTCGCCATATTTGATAGCGCTGCTACACATTTTATCTGATATAACAGTAAATTGCCCGCCGTTTATAAAATGTTTTGCACTGTTTTGGCAAAATAAGTTTTTACTGGAATAGTTGGGCAAAAAAAATATATCTAAGATCTGTGTTCTACATTTTATAAGTAAGCTACGAAACTGTAAACTCATTTAGACTCTTTAGATCAATGAGATTGGAATTTCGTGTCCATAAAATGTCTAATCACTTGTTTGTAACTTGGTTTCAATGTTATAAAAACCATCCAACGACGCTTTACTTCACTTCGCGTATAGATATTTGAAAATTAAAACGGACATAGGTGCAATACAGTCGAGGTTCCCCAGATACAAAGTCAGTATGCAGGGGGGTCAGGTGACTATGATCTCGACTGTGCATGACCTCCATTTTAACCACTGACATTCCGATAGTATAGATACAAAATTACGCATGTGAATAATTCAGGGTGTTTTTAAATAACCTACCCATGATCGTGATAACGAACAACTTTCTTTATGGGAGTCATATCGAAATCTCGTAAAAAAAACACTTCATGAATTGCGGACCAGCCGGTGGGACCGCTTTGTACGGAAAGGCATTTTTTTTTCAAAATTCCGATATGAGTCGTATAGAGATAGTCGTTCAACTATCAATCATGAACACATGCATACTCTAAGGTGTTGGTAACTAATTTAAAAACACCGTATACATATCATTAACATAACTATTGAATTATTTGCTTTAAAGTTCTTAAGCCACGCTATAATCCTGCGGCTCCGTATGTCACCTGCATAATAGCGGTTTTCTCATCTCGATATTCATCTGCCTCTTTTATATCGCTGTTCCGTTTCGATTTTACGAGTCCGAGACAGAAGCACGCCGTCAATGAGACGTACCTGCTTTTAAATTGACCAGAAAATATCTGCGGACGAAATTTTTTTCCCCGTTAAAATTCCAGCTTTATACCTTTACCACAACTCTTAAAATCCTGTAGACTGTTTGTTTCGGTGGTGTTTGAGTTTACAAAGTCTTGTTTTGGCATTAAACCGCGAGTTTAACTCAAAAGAGCTGAATGGTTGTTCAACTTTTGTCCCTTTCATCTACATCCGGCACACGTGAACGGAATTGACTGGAACGCCGAATGGCAATAAGAATGGAATTCCCAACACACGTCAGGAGATTAATATCACCGCCGCTCTTGTCTGCCTCTGATTTTATTATTCCTCTTTGTTTTTGAGATGATAACGCGTTCCCTATTGTGCGATTCGTTTTGCCTCATTTGTTTCACTTAAGATCCTTTTTATTGCACGGCAATGTCGAGTCAATAAAAAGGACTGTCATTTTGTGGTTAGGCAGGTTGGAGCCGCAAGAAATTGGTCTCAAATTATATGTAGGGAGCTTGAAAAAGCTGCACCTTTTTAATAATAAATACTCCGCGCTCCTTAAATACTACCGCTTAATCTTGATAGTGGAACATGTGTTAAACGAATTCCACTTTGGGATTCAATGAAGGTGAAAGTTTTTCGAATAACTATGTAACTTTTTGCTGTGAAGCGAGATTTAAAGTTATATCAACAAAAGAAATGAAGAAATCCGATAACATGTAGACTTGACTTTCTGGTTCTGAAAAGAATATTCACAAAGCGATGCCAAATAGAGCAACATAGGTGCAGACTCAGGTTATTAATATCAAGTCTGGGTTCGTTGGATTTTAGCTCTAATGTTATCACGATAAGGTTCATGAGAAATAATGTTTTTGCAGATGTTGACATTATGGACGAGAAAGCCTGGTATACCTACATAAGTAAAACTTCGTTTGACCGTTGTATTATTATTGATCTTTATCTCTTCCTTACAACCTGCGACACAGCTTTCGGCATTATCTTCAACCTTATCGCTATCAGCATAAGAATCATTTCGTTTATCATATTGGTGTGCTGCTATCTGTACAATTCGACATGCATTATTTATGCTCGAGGGGAGTTTATTGAAATCATACGAAACAAATATTGGACACCATTTCCTATCAGTACAATGATCTCGGAATTTGGGGTTCGTGTAATATGGCCTAAAACATTGTTCTGCTGGATACGGGCGATATATTAGCTTTAAAAGAGATTAATTTGTTACGGTTGTGTGGTTTCGAAATTTGGTTTAAAATAAAAGTTGTTTTTGTTATTACTACCATAAAAAGCAATTAATTGTAGAGCCAATGCGAATAACGCTCGCTTTATATTATTTACGCTTGATTTACTCAAAGATAGATAAAAGTTTTGCTCTCTGTAATGCAACAAAATAAATATTAGGGCTTAATATTTGTTTTGGGTTTTACCAATTATGCCTTAAGCATTAAGTCCGCCATTTGTACTTTCATTTTGTGCAATAAAGTTTAAATAAATAAATAATGTCATGAGCAATTGGCAAGATTTATTTCATTCACCGATACATACACATGTAAATGTATTGGTATCTGTTTACGACATAAACAAATCTAAAGTTAAAGGTTCCTAACAGGTAAGATTTTTAAATGTTATATCCTAAATATATTCATAAATATAGTGTTTTAAAACCTAGATCCAAGAATGAATAAAAAATCGTATGAAGGCTTATCGTTTAAGAGATATTAAAAAGATAATAGCAATCAGCAAGAGCCAATTATTGATTATGCAGACTATGCAAAAATTGTAACTGTAGATATAAAAAAATACGGAAGTAATGAGAAAAACTGTAATATGATTTTCAACATAATCCTTCTGGTTACAAAGACATGAGTGCACTTTTGTTTACATAAGTAGTATAGGTATTACCATACACTTCGACCATTTAAAACTTTTATTATCATGAGATTATCTAGACTCAGTAGTGTTATAACTAGACTCACTAATGGCCCGCCCAACGTGATCTTCGTTAGTTTGTATTAGTGTGTTATTTTATTAGCTAGCACTTGATTTTGTAAATAATAATTGGCAGTCCATAATTGTTAAAGGGATATTAATAATGTTGACGACTTAATGCCAATAAATAAGTATAATAAGTTTAAAATTAATTTACGGTTGTTGTTGTTTTGGCAGGAAATGAATTCGTACCGTTACTTGTTAATTGATTCTATTTTCAGAATCTTAGAAGCTTGGCTCAAAAAGATGGAAGTTCAGAATCCCTTAACATCAACAAAGCTTCATTAGTAATAATAACTTCGTCTTTAAATTAATTAACCTTGGACCTTATGTCTTGTTTATAATTAGTTATATTAGGTACTTATTATTCGTTTATTATTTAGTCGTGCTAAATATAGGCAATTTATTGCACGACAATATTAAAATACCGTAATTTTCATTGACAATTTTACACGATTCGACCTACTTAAAAGTCTCACAGCTTGATTGTGGGTATTGTAGCTGAACCCCAAGTTGGAAAGTAAAGGATACGTTTGGTTTTACTCGATACGTACCTAAGCATCTAGCGGGCCAGCAAGGCGGTGGCAACTAACAGGTTACTGATTGTCTCCTGTTCGTTGCCGCCGCGATTTGGGCTCTACTTTTCACTTACGATCAGGTGGAGTGGAGCCACTTTGTTGTGTCAACATAAAAAAAAAAAAAAAAATGTATTCTTTCGCGCTCGCACTGATATATTGGATTGGAGCGAGCACAACGACCGTTCACGTATCGAGAAAAACCTAACGTTTTTTTTTTTTCTTGGGACATCTTACACAAATCGACCTAGTCTCACGGTAAGCTCAATTAAGGCTTGTGTTGTGGGTACTAAGCGACGATATATATAATAGATACATATAGATACTTAAATACATACACAACCATGACCAAGGAACAAATATTTGTGATAAATAAATACACAAATAATGCCCTCGCCGGGATTCGAACCCGGAACCTCCGGTTTCGTAGGCAGGGTCACTAGGCTACGGAGGCTGAACGTTACTTGTTAAGTCCATGGTTTCCTGGACGACGCGACAACGACAATAGATAAATTAAACGAAACTAAACATGATGTAATGAGCAATTCACTGTGGTCCCGTAGTAGGTCATAGAGGTCCAATGACGATGATTGAATAATATCATTATCTTTATCCTAATTACTTACCTATTAGTCATATTAAGTAATGGTATAAAAATAATTGCAACTAGTTATATAGAACATTTATGTTTGGTCATCTGAAGTGAACACAACGTATAAGTCCTTGTTACTAGTGTTATCAAGAAGCTCATTAGCGTAATACGCGACACGAGATTTTTCAAAAAAAAAAAATTGTTACGCGTTTGCTTTGCAATGGATATTCAAGTAGAAGGTATGCATTATATGTTTTGTGGTTCTTTTTAAATTATGAATACATAATATATTTACTAATGAGGTGCTACGCCAAGGCAGTTAAGTCGCAATACTATTTAGTGTTTTCTGATTTTTATCGAAACTTTTAACTACAATGCCGGCCGATGCCAGTAATAAATGATATATGATAATGTTTATTAAAAACTCAATTTTACGAATAAATTAAGAAATTTTGCGTTGGCTTGCGATTGTGGGCTATAGAAGAGGTCTACGCCTTGCGTTCAGAGGCGTAGAACATGCTACGAAAAAACTATATTTTATTTAACTGTTTATTTATTTATTTTAGGTACAAATTTTAAGTGTTTTTTATAAGAATTCTTATTTTTGAGACTTGAGTCTGTTAAGAAGACCGATTGCGACATTGAAGGTATTCGTCAAGTGTTCCAAATACTATCACTGTTACTGCCAGATGTTGAAAATGTCAATACCGATAACTTACATGAGAAGATTTCGCACTAATGCAAGAGAATATATTATTATTCGTTATTTAATAATAGACAGCAACTGGAAAAAGGCCCAGCGATCAAAATCTTGTATGTTAAAAAAATACAGTGATTGCCTGAACAGCATTGAAGTCTGTAATCTATCGAATCAAAATGTAGATAGTACCGTGCACCTAGCAGAGTGCCTGCCGGGTAGTGATTGTTCTTCAACGAGTGGTCATAATTTTAGAAAAGATTTCATGGACTGCAGTAAAAGGTCCAAACGGCGCAGATTAGCGGAGCTAGCTAAGGTAGATCGTTCTACGATAAACTCTTTGCTTTGTGAATCCAGTCAATCTCACACCAATTTTGTGAATGAAGTGTTATCTTTTATAAATGAGGCAAAGTTGAGTAATCATCAGTATAATTTGATGAAAGAATTGATTTATAAGAAGTCTCCGAATGCGTTACCATCCTATCAAAAAAAGTTGGAGGCTAAGAAGCTGTGTTTTCCATCAGTGAGTTATGTTACGGAATCATCTGCCGAAATAGAATCACAATATTTTTGGACCATACAACATGCAGAATACTAGAATCACGAAAAGATGTTGTAAAAAATATTGATCTCACTAACGAGTTTGTTTAAATAGGGAAATAGGGGTTTAATGGGAGTACCAGGCATAGCGAATATAAGCAATCATGTATGCAGTAAATTTGTTATAACTAGTTATGAATTTTTTACAAGTCATAAGGAGATATGTTCATTAGGAGACCCGTAGATTATATATATTAATCGTGTACACTAATTAATTACAGGTAGAACTATTTAAAATGTAATAAGATAATCACTCAGGACAATAATTCGTTTAAATTAGATGTAATTCGTTTAAATATATAATTGTAATTATTACTTTATTTTTATTTTCTTACGGATATAATTTAAGTGCTCTAATTACTGTTACTGATACAAACTATAGTTCTATGAACCTAATAAAATATCGTTATAATACTATAGTTTGTTTATTTAACTGTAATTTACTATAATATTTCATAATTACATGCTTTGGCATGCATTAACGCAGCTGTTAACTGCGCGAAATGCCTATGACCGCCCTTCTTAGGGCGCGGGACCACAGTGCAATTGGGTGTGTTATTTTTCAAAAAAAAATGTTCATTGGACAGTTACAAAACGGTACCATTTAATGTTGGGTTATCAGTCCTATTTTTATTGTGTATTTAATTTAAGTTGGAGGCAGCAACTCCGGATTTGAGTAGAAATTTTCCTAAAATGTACGGGGTTTAAAAAAAAAATATTTTGGCTCCATAGCTTTAGAAAAGCGATTTCCAGGTAAACACAATACTCAAACATACGAGTAGCTCATGTTGCAATAAAAATTAAAAACATAGATATCAACTGTGGTCAGTACAAAATGTACTGAAGTTTCTATGAAATCTTTGAAATAGATCCGGAGGCAGAAACTTAATTCCGATGGCCATATCTTTTTTTGAAATAGATTCGGAGGCAGAAACCTAATTCCGATGGCCAAATCTTTTTTCACGCGCTTTATTGACCTAATTACGGTACTATTTACAACTGTGTCCAGTAAAAAACAAATACTTTTTTTCTTCATATATCAGTGATCCACCCTAATGAGGTAATGAGCAACAGATCCAATGGGCTTTTACAATACTTATATACAAATATTTAAAAACATATAAGATAACCAGGACGTTCATATGAAAATGACTAATTTTGTCAATCTCAAACTGAAATGCATCAGACAATTTCCGAAACTATACAAAGCTGTCTGTGTGAGGCCACGAGCGAACAGTTTTACATCTGATTCGCGTACAATAGGTTTAGTTCGGTTCGAAATTTGTCGGTAACTTCCCCCGTCTTCCTGTAGCGATTATTGTGTCCAGAATTCACTTGATTTATTACCTGCTGTTGCTTTGGTCTGTTCGTCTGTGGTTTCGTTATATATGTTTACTGGTTTTAGAAGTAATGTGAAGTTTGATACTTCTTTATTTGATGATTGTACTAATTCATTTAGAATGATAAATTTTAAAGGTGCATTTAGAGTTAGACCAAACGAGCATTCGCTCATCCCCCCGAAATCATCTACGAAATCAACGATTTTCGACGAATCACGTTTTGTGTAACGAACGAATTTCGTAGAGTGGGGGATAGAATGAGTGAATGCACGTTTGGTCTAAATGCATCTTAAGTGCTTTCTTTTTGGTTAAATTGCTGCACAAAATATTCGTGTAAAAATAGCTGCAGGTAGTGTAGTGATTGTAGACCCTCACATTCATTATAGAAATGAAAAACTAGATGCACATTGCACATAGTTACGTACCTACTGTTGAGTAGTCATCAAACCCAATCTTCGGATATTTTTTGAGTGTTCGACGTTTGGAATTCATTAATGAAGAAGGATTTCTCGAATTGTATGACTTTGAAGTAGTAGCTCGAATAAGCGACCTTAATAAAACACTTCAATTAAGAAAATCGCTCCGTTATCCACAATTTGATATATGTCTTATAAAATACACCGTAAGCATTCAATGATATATCGTTAGATAACCTTATTTCACTGCCTCAATCGCGACGTTTCCAAACATCTGCCTGCATTCGACCCGATCCTATCCGACCATTGTGATTTCTACAATACCCCCTTTCAATATCTAAAGTCATCTTCGATCTCGGATAAAGCTTATAGCAGGTAGAAAACATATCAAATTGATTATTAAAATTGTATCTGTAAGCTTTCATGCGTTAGATTTTATTTTAGATATAGCTGCCGTAAATTCAGTTAAGTCAGAAGGCATAACTCTTAATGAAAATGACGCAGCAATTTCGTAGAGCACGTCGAGCGCAACGCTAATTACATTGTACACACGGAATGAAATGCAAGTGTACGCGGCGACACCGGCCGACAGCGTAAGCTGAGGTAATCGTAATAATAATACTTATTTCAAGCTGAGGGTCCGCGAACCTCACGCATGGCCCGATGCGCCTATTCGTTCTCTCCCGCTGCCTCGGTTGCCTATTCGCGCGGCCCCCTCAGTCGCTCGCCAGCTCGCGTCGCGGGCGGACCTATGTCTCTCGCTGATTCCCCCGTTCGTAGTCTCCGACGAACATATTTTTAATTGTTAAAATAAACTGGTTTCCGTGTTCGCGTACCTCGTTCCAGCTCCTGCTAACTGGATCTCCTGTTTATACACTCCCATTGTTTTTCTTTAGTGCAAAATGTGATGTTATGTGTGTTCAACGAGCGTACCGTCCTGTGTAACGTTGGCCCAAAGTGAACTCAATGGATGTAATGTGCTTTTGAATTGGAAACGTTAATCTTTTTGATCCTTCGCAGCCGGATTTTTCTCTGAGGTTTGTTGAATAATATTTTTCATAGAACGATACGAAGTTTATTTTACTTGTGATAAGAAATGTTTGCGAGCGTAGAGTACGTGAGAGTCAGTCAAGGTAACGATAGTGAAGCAAATCCGCGACTAAAATACGAATTTTGAAATTAGAATTTACGCTCTAAGCAAGAATCTAATAAAACTGATGAAACTGATGAATCCGCAGAGCGATACTAATTTGTACGAGTGCTTAACGCAAATGAGATCAAGTGTGTAGAGGCTGAAACTATGATTCAACGTAATCGCTTCGTGGTAATCAGCGTGCAGGTAGATAATAGAAATGATGAATCAAACAAACATTGATATAAGCTGGCGAATCATGTATAAATTTGTTTCATTTATGTATACATCAAATAAGCAGAGAAATCATGAATAGAAAATAAAAGAAGGGCAGTCCGTAAAATAAAAATGAATGAGGATAGAAATACTCGAAAAAAAACATTGATAAAAAAAAGTTAAAAAGATTCACCGTGAACAATCAAGCAGAATCTCAATCGGAATCACGGTTTGATCCACTTTCCTATCCGAAGGGCAATTGGCTCGCAAATCCCATCGAAACAGTCAATAAACAGTTGGAATATAAAATAAATACAGATATACTGCCAGTCCTTCCGTTACTTGATTATTTTGGCTCAAATCCAAACATTTGCGGCAGACCACAGCATCCTTCCATCTTCATTCGACCATTCCTAGCAATATTCCCTAGTATTTATTACGTTTAAGGGTTCATCGCATTAGATTAACGAGACAGTAAAAGTGCTGAACTAAGTCCCATAAAGATATGGATAAAGTATTCGTCACAGGCAATTTGCTCATCGATATTATGGAAGCAGTAAATTTCTAAAATTTGATTTATTGCCAGTAGAATTTTCATAACACCACCATCTCTATCCGCAAATATATTTTACGAGGAAAATGATTCCTGTTTAGGTAGTAAAACGTTTATAGCCCTCATCGTGTATTTGAGTCTTATATTCTTATACAGGCGCCCATTCACTTATTAGCGTTATTTTATTATCAAATTTCGTTTTTTCGCCTTGTAAAGTTTCTTTGAGCTTGGTCACAAGGTTTCTAGTTTCTCATTAGCATCAATTACCTACTTAAGCGGAGAATTTCTAAGGTGCCGCGAGGTTATCAGTATTTGTAAACAGTTATTGTAAAACACTGCGACTTGAGAGATTGTCCCGATAGAGGTGGCTTGTGCTCCGGTTTGTTTTATCAGCCCCATTCAGATATCTGGGTCAATATGAAACTCGAACAGAATCAGTCGATTAATTAAAGAAATACGATTCATTCAAAGATACTCAAGGCTGTTCTTGAAAACCTATTCAAACGGCTTAATTACGATTAGGTTTATTGTTTGTTCCTGTTCAATCTGCTTAGCCGTTTTGTATTTAACACTTCTGTTTACTTTGTTCGGGAACCAAATGAAACCCATTTCAAGTTTCGAGCGCATGGAATTCCTGAATATTTTTCCTTTGAAAGACGCAAGATTTAATCAAGTTTATGTTTTGTACTTATCGTGACAATACTCTTCTCGATATCGACTACCTCGAATCTATCGATAAAGTCCACAATAGACTTTGTCCCGCAAAGGGTTTGTTATTTTAAAGTTTTGCGACAAACCCCTGGCAAGATTAATAAGTTTGAAAATACGATAGCGATGCTTTTTCTCTTAGTCTGTAAGGAATTCTGCCTCGAAGTAGTGAATTTAAAATTAAACCAGTTTCAGGATAAAAACGTTTGAGAAGTTCATTATAATGAGTTCATCAAATAACGATAAAAGCATAAGCATAGCTATTTTTATTCTTTTAATTTGTGTTCGACACTACTGTCGTTTTAATTCCAGACAATATTTATGCATCATAGACAGTTGCACAGCCGGTTTGCATGAACTTTGTTAATGAAATCATTAACGTAAGAAAAACACCAGATTCCATAAAATAAAATCAAATTTAAATTCAAACAATAGAAGGAAATATAGTTTGACATTACTTTCGATTACAAAACCGCTCATACTTTTAATACAATGAACGGTAATAGTACATCTAAATAGTGCTTAAGTGTCAATAAATGATACTTCGAAGGCAATAAACAAGCTATAAACTTCTCCAAACAGAATTACATCAAACTTAATTCAGCGGATCTAGGCTAGGATCCCCCGAATCCAATTAGAGAGATATCCATCTTAGGCATCCAGTTCCAACAGCAATTTATCTAAGACCAACTGCTGTATGTGTAATTTACGTGCCCGTCGTAGTACCTGCAGTTTAAAATATCCCGCCTAAACAACAATTATTACGTTTTCTACTTAGGAAGATTTATCTTTCGGACGCAGGGGATCGCTTTAATGCAAAATATATTCCTCTTTCAGCAGAATGTGTTAATTTCTAAAAAGTATTACACTCGGCTCCGAATATTCCATTACTTTCTGCAGCGTTCCTGAAACCTCATTAAATTCTGCTTTCTAAGATGCTGTATAAAGATTAACTTTGATATTTACTTGCGCAGCGATATTATAAAAATGCTCGGAAATCTTAACACCCGCTTAATTTATAAGAAATGTCTTGGGGATTAATTCCCCGAGAGTATTATTCGGGATACAAATTATGTTTATAGCAGAGCCTTTTCACAGCGCAGCAGGTCGTGACATATGACCCAGTGACGGAGATTTACCTTTAAATATTCCGGCGAAGCAAAACATTACGCTTCGCTTGGTGGAATCACTTGAGCTTCTGTTACGAAAACCATTCATAAACATGTTCTTTTCAATTCTACATCTTACCTAGATTAATCCAAAGCTAAATGCTTCTGAAACCCGAATTATACCTATAACCTCATGTCAAAAGTACTCAAGATATTACAAACCATCAAAGCAAAACTGCATAACTGTGAGTTTTGAAATAAGAATTCCAAACGAAATATTAATAACCGTTGCTTTTAAGAGGCAGTAGGTTAAGCTTGAGTTTCTCTGAAGGTTTCTGTGGCGCGCTCGCTAAAATATGCAAGGCGGGTTGCAGTTGGAAAACGTACACTTAATTATTTGTTTGTATGCCGTACCCAATTATCCGAGACGATGTTATTTTAAGATAGCTTGCTTGAAAGTTGCATTATGAAATAGGCGCGTGACAACTGACGCATTGAAGAGGTTAGTGTGTTTATTCAAAACGTGATTTGACGATGCGTCAACAGAGAAGACACTTGAACAGCACAGTGAAATCATTTAATGCAACCGGATGGGGGATTAAATTTCGAATAGCAGAGATTGCGATCGGAAATTGAGAAACTTTAAAGCCATTGAGATTTGGATATTAGCATAAAATCTTACTCTTTATAGTTTCATCAAGAGAAGCTTATTGATTGTTGGTAATATCCCCTTTATTTCGAAGTCGATGAAAGACTTAGGACTAACAAAGCAATTTTGTATTTAAAAAGCCTTCACTCGATTTTAGATTAGTGGAATTGATTGATAACTATCATAAATTCTTGGCTCATTTACCTTAAAAAACGTGTGAAACTCCACTGGATTTCTCTTATAGCTTTTTAAATTGTAAATAACATGGTAATCGTAATTCCGTCGGATTATTCACATCATGTTTACGCTGTGTGAACTTGACACCGCAGTAAAACATTACGATTGCGCGTTGAGCAATATCGGAGCCGACGTATGAATAAACTATGATAATTCCCGCCGCTATTGATTTAATCGAATATTAATGATGTTTCTTTTGTATCCATACAAACATCTACCAATTACACAGATAATGACTTTCGTATTACAGGTAATTTTTCCAGCGGGCGTAAAGGGCGGTGGAAAATAATTTCTTAATTTCCTAACAGCACCATAAAACAAGTCGTAATATTAAAATCTCCGGTCCCCGTTTCGGTGTTTACTTATTTAGCCCGTTTTTTAATGTTTTCGTTAATGGGTTTTAACTTAAACGGGTTTTTTACGGCGGTTTTTATCGATATTTTGACTTGTAGCATTCTGGCAGCAGGTGCGGTTACCCGTGATACTGGTACTTAAAACACATGAAAAAAAAACTGGGGAAAAAGTAATAATCGACTTTCGCTTTCGTTTTTTTAGTAACACGTGCTACCATGTACCATGTAAACATTTTAGTTTAATAAACTTACCATATGCCACGCTTCATTTGTATGATGAACCAGACGAAAAACCGAATCTAATAGGCCGTGACTAAATGGTCAACGAAAAATTAAACGAACACGTTATGGAGTATGTAATACACGAGTTTAACGGTTCATTTGCTTCCAGGTTCCACGTAATGGCCGCCCGACATCTGTCAAGGCGATGTCAGTTCTAAATTTAAAACAAACATTTTATTTTTACGTTCATGAATTTGTCGGTTAGCCGAGGTCGGTTCTGTTTAAACTTTTAATTAAAATTTAAAAACAAATGTTAAACGAAGCCCTTTTTTGGCTTTTATAAAACGAAAGTTTATTTAATGTTGTAATAATAAAAGTGAAATGAAGATGTTTTGCTATTAAGGCCTCTGTTTGAGAATATTTTATTGTGTAACCCTTTGCGTCGTTTTGATAGTATCTTGAAACCTTCTGTGCGCGGTTAAGTCATCTCATCATTATATTGTTTTCTTGTTTAGTACCTAATAAAGTAAAATCTTGATTTTCTTAAGCAAACATTAAATTTACTCGTAATGTTTTTGGGAGTGTTAGAGATATTTTATTATGATGTCCATCAATTTGTAGCTGTCAAGACTGAATGCATAATTAAGACAATGCTAGTAATGAAAATAACAGTTTCTGCATACTTCAGTTCACATTAGTATGTCGACACTAAATTAGGTCCATAATGCTTGTAGCCTTCAAAGGCCTAAGAAGGCGTGCTTAGAATTTTATTACACTTCCTTTACATCTAGACTTCATAAAATGTATCTTAATTTCTTTGTAGCAAAGGTGTCAGTAGCTGCATTTGTTTCACTGGTTTTGTACAGACTTAACTAGCATTCGTTTGCTAATTCTTAGAACTAGGTGTCCCATACAAATGTTTGGTGGAATAATGTCACAAGTGACTTTATGACACTGCAGTCACTTGCGACTTTTTTCTATTGAAAGGCAAATCGTCAGGTGCAAGGTGTTAAGTGCAGACACACGTAACTGCGATTACTATTTAACTTGTACTTATATAACACTGCATAGATATATTTTTAAAAAGGATTTGTATGGTCTTACAAGCTTTTTATAAAGTGTGCATATGTAACAAAACAAGTGAGTATGAATATCAATAGACCGTAAACAATATTAATTTTATAGCCTTACTACGTAGAAAATACAAAAACTATATGATTCAATAATGTGTCAAGATCATAAAGACCCTGATATATCGTTAGCTGCATTAGGTACATTAGAAAATACTTTCCACTCCCTCATTAATCATCTATTATTTACTACAAAACTATTAACAGCCTAGACCAAACCAGTACCTAGCAAAGAAAGTACAATTTGTTCGGAAACTGAAGGCGTGTAAGATGTATCGACGTACTTTACTGCCACATGCCTTTTCACGCGGACACTAGACTAGCTAAGCGTAGGTTAGTAGGTCAAATCGCAAAAACCAATTAACATGCTGCTTTACAGCGCTTTACATTACTTTACATTACAAGACGGAGAACATTTCTAAAGCTATAAAGCCGTTTGACGGCGAAGTAGCTACCAAGTTGATTTCAAAACGTCGCATCTGCATATCGGTCAGTATTTCATTTGAGACTTTTTGATAGTAGGCCACTTGGTAATCTAAATACATAAAGTCATACGTGTATTAAAGTGCTTTAAAACTTACGACCTTTTGATTTTGATTGTCAGATTAGCGTGTTGAGTAAGTTGGAGTAATTAGGTCGAAATAGTCATTTTATTGCCGATGTTGGAAATAGCTAGTTTCAAATCGGTATAAAGCAATTTCTTTGCAATTAGTTTCCTTTTATTTTCGTAGTTATGCTGTTCGTTCTGCGCTTTCTAGATTTCTTTGGATATAAAGGTTCAGTAAACTGACAAATATTGTAATATTGTATTACTAAATAATAGTTCAACCGTAATTGTTTTAGCTACATATCCGACTACCTACCTACTGCAAAAGTGATCCATTTAAACAACAAAAAAATTATAGAAGCTTAATTTTTTTCAAATACATGACCTATGTACTTATTATTTATTTGAAATCAGCGTGTTGTCAGTATTTTTATGAAAAATTATACCCGACCGCATTTTTTGACAGAGAGTGTATTTTGCATCACGAACACCGTTATACGACTATCATACATTGCTTATATATTCTGTGACATTGCTAGAGCCCTTTTTCTTTAAGTGTCTCACTTGAATGATAAAAAGCGGGATTTCCTTATTATGCCCAGCGTGCGGCTAATGTGTGACACATGTTTTAAATTACTCTTTCAAAGCACCTATGCATGTTTTATACCTATTTCAGTAGGTGTGGGTATAAAACATACATTCAAGTTTGTATCGCATAGGTACATAAAAAAACGAATTTCCTTTCGCGAAAAAAATGTTTATTACTTTATTCCAATCAGTGTACGATACTGAATGCGCCCTGACACGGATCATCACTATTTTTTTCCTACCCTGTATACAGGCGTCCCAAAACTATGACAGAAAAGTACCTTAAATATTGTAGACAAGGTATTTTGCTCAAAAACTATGTTTTTTTAAAGTTACTCTACATTCCAAAGTTTTAAAAAATTGCTTCGTCTCGGAATCGAACCGACAATGCGAAAAAAATCACCCCTGTTTTTATGATACCAATCGAAACAATAACTAAATAATGATAAGTCTTCTTAAGTGACAGGTATTTTTCAAGAAAGGAACAATATCAAATGCCTGTTCAAATTGAAACAGCATTATTTATTAAGACAAAGCAAGATTTTATTAAAAATATATAAATACAGCTTTACTTACTTTTAAAAATAACAATGTTTTATTCTGGGGGAAACTGAATTTATTCATAAATAAGGGGTATAACAAAAAATAAAACCACATAAAACCATATAAATGACTTATTTGAGCAAAATGCCTTATATACATAAACAATATTTATTTAAAAGGTAAATTCCCTTCATCAGCCCCATAGTTTTGGGAGTATCGAGGTTGGGATTTTAAAAAGCTAAACTTCCTGGTGCAAATCATCATGATTTGCTGGAGCAAATCATCATTTCATCAAGCATGTCGCTGAGGTAAAGTACAAAAAAGTAATTAAGTCCCTGTTATGTAACAACGCCGAAAGTTACATAATTTGGGCGTTTTGATTTTTGAAATGGGCGTGCGAAACGCTGTACCACTGCCCTTTGTATGACATTTCGTAACCGGTGACATTTCTTGTAGTATTATGAAATTGACAAATATTTAGTACCTACAGGTGAAGTTGAATAATCTCGTGCTATCGTATTTTCACAAAAACTTGAGAAGTCACGAGTATGATTCTTGCAAATTATCTTCAGAGTAGTGTATTTTATTTTATATTAAGTTCTGCCCTAGTCACACAGTAAACTCTATTAATGGTTGTATTGTGGGTACCTACTGGACGACGATTTATTATATTAAATGTATAGATACGATATGCAATAATATAAATATTGAAACACAGAACAGCCATCATCATGATTAAAGAACTAATAGGTATGTAATGTAACGTCTTAAAAAGTTCACATACATTTTCAATATAAATGTCAAGAATAAAACTACAAACGTAACACCTTTAAAATTTCACATTATTAAATCATTTTATACAGACTATTACCCAAAAAGCTGAAACGCCAAAATTCTACTTACTTACGTTTCTTTAGTATGAAACTTTCAGCACAAAACGTCGTAACTACTTAACATTATAACACACATTACACTTCTTTTCAAATGAGATTATCTGAAGAGCATCAGTTTTAAAAAGACGTAACTGAGCATTTTCGCGAGAAGAGATCCAAAAAAAATTTTTTTTGATGTAGGTAAATTTAATGTTTTTCCTACTCAGAATAACGAGTTCTTTCAATCTAGGAGAAAAAAAGTACAAGAAAAAAATGGTCCCACATTTTTCATACATTTTACATGCTCTCCACTTTGTAACCGCTGTACAAAGTGTTTGAAAAACGGTTACGTAATAGAAACAAAAATTTGGGACACTTTTTTTTCTTCTAGTAGGATCGAAAAGAGCTCGTGATTCTGAGCAGGAAAAACATAAAATTTACCTGTTTCAGAAAAATAAGTTTTTGTATCTCTTCTCGCGAAAATGCCCAACTACTTAAAGATTCTACACATTTTTCATCTCTTTCCAAAATGAGAATGAAGATAATATCAGTTTTAAAACGACGTAACTAACCAAACTTATCACACGCATTACACCTCTTTTGAAATTATAAATATCTATAAATAGTCTTAAAACGATGTAACTACCTAAAGTTTCTACATGGTTTTAAACTCTCTCAAAATTAGATTGTCGAGAAAGTATCAGTCTTAAAACGTCGTAACTGCTCAAAGTATTCATACATTTTTCACGCCTTTTCAAATGAGAATTCCACAAAGCATCAACCTTAAAAGGACGTAACCGCCTGAAGTTTTCACACGTTTCACACCTTTCCAAATGAGATAGTCAAGAAAGAATCAGTCTTAAAACGACGTAACCGCCTTAAGCTTTCACACGTTTTATAACTCTTTCAAAATGAGGATATGAAGAAAGTATGTATATCAGCAATCAGCCAAGTTGCCACGCGCGTCACGTCTCATTGATAAGTGGTAGCTACGTGCATCGTTTGCATTCGGAGATTAGACACACGGGCCAAACGTGTGTCTTTAGATTTCATTGCCGATCTTGGAATCGTAACTCTTTACGATGTAAGGGCCTCATCACACTTGCGATTTACAAGCGAAGCGTACGCGCGGCGTGTTCGTCGCGTGCCCGCAACCAATTCGCCGCGATTGTGATCGCGGAAAAATCGCGACGCACTCACGGCGAATCGGTTAGGGGCACGCGACGAACACGCCGCGCGTTCGCTTCGCTTTCAAATCGCTTGTAAATCGCAAGTGTGATAAGGCCCTAAGGTAGCTTTGGGAAGAAGTACTTGGAGAGAGCTGGATACATCATCAGCTATGTTAAAGAAATAGAAAATCGACTCAAATGAGTAATTAATCGCCTCGCAATCCAGCGGGGTAATGCTGCCAGCATCTTTGGTACCATGCCGCGGGGGCCATTTTAAGATTTAGTTTTAGTTCAGTATATATTTTTTTATAGTGCAGTTTTATAATATTATAAGTTTTAATTTTTTATATTTTTGTCCCTTATAAATAAATTTATACGCAGAATCTTAAAAAAAGTAATTTCTTACTTCTCCAATAGCTGAACTCATTAGACCTTGAATTTACCTTGACTGTGGTATAAATTCCGCCACTCTTGATAAGATGATGTCATGCTATCGACGCAATACTTGAACAAGTACATGCTAACTATCAACATTTTAATGCCAACAATGTTATTTTAGAATATCTCTTGAATTACAAAGTCAGTTCACGTACCTACCATTTCCTTACTAGTGTGGGAAAACTTTTTTTCGGCGAGGGTGAAAGTTGGAGCCCGAGTGAAACGAGGGCGATAATCACCCGAGTTAAAAAAGTTTTTGCACGTGTAAGGGACGATTTTTTTCATAACAAGTGCGTCAAAAAGAGAAATTACCGCGCGCGAAGCATGCACAAAGTTTGTTTTTGCGCACTAGTTAGGAAAATTAAATTACGCCCTAAGCCTACAATAGACTTGAGTCGAATGAGTGTGGAGTTGATACAATATGCGAAGACCTATACATGGATGCCATGCCTGACGCCGCGCTGGACGCTCCGCTTGAGGCTCTACTCAGGCCTTATACTAATTGTTCCATATTTTTATTTGTTTATACAGTTCTGTTCACGCCGTAAAGTCCATTTCAAATACGAAGGCCCGATTCCACTTGACAAAGTCATAAGCGTCAACAATAGGATCAGTGATAACAAAAGATACCTGGGCCCGTTTCTCGAAAGCTTGTAACTTGTAATACAAGTGGAAGACTCTTTTTGACACTATTCAATAGATAAGGACTTCCGATTGTATTACAAGTTACAAGTTTTCGAGAAATAGGCCATATCTTTTTGAGGCGTGAAATTTTTTGCATACATCGATGTACGACACGTTCCAATTTGTAGTGGACCAATTAAATGACAAAAGTTTCGAGTGGCACCGGGCCTTCGTATTTGAAATGGACTATACATAGTAAGGTCACAGCTTAATCCATCATGTGTCAAATGACATTTAAATATAATTCAACGAAAATTCTCCTAAGATTTTTCACAGTATTACAAATGTAAATTCTTCACAAAACCCCGTCAGACATTAATCAGAGGTGGTATAATTTTTTAATTTCATATTCCTTTAATTATCCCAACTTCACAACTTATGTAATGAATATTAATAGAACACGGTCCTTATGGAAATGTTGCTCCACTTCGAATATTTACTTTAACACCTTATATCTCTAGCTCCGCTTTGTTTGAAAATAAGCCTTAATTTTTCATGAGTAGAATTGCTTTCTCAAACAGTATTATGAGGTAAGATACGTCATGAAGAAAATTTGTACGCTTAAGGGGAAATGAGAGCTGTAAGAGTTAAAAAAAATAGGTATTTGAATTAACTATTGCTGTCGTGTTACTCCCTCTGCGATTCACCTAAGAAAGGGACGACTGTAAAACTGACTGAAAATTGGCGAAAACGGATGCCAGGATGCTTAGCCACGTTGCCGATCGCTAA
The DNA here is from genome assembly GCA_025490895.1 of Thaumatotibia leucotreta. Classification (NCBI taxonomy): domain Eukaryota; kingdom Metazoa; phylum Arthropoda; class Insecta; order Lepidoptera; family Tortricidae; genus Thaumatotibia; species Thaumatotibia leucotreta. The sequence goes on from JALPQI010010431.1 coordinate 42,683, forward strand.
CGCTTAGTAGCGTATCGTAGTTTTCCCTCTCTGTCACTCTTTCATATTAGTGCGACAAAGACAGGTAGCTGCCTTTAGCTTTCGATTGACGATTACGCGTTAGCGATTGGCAACTTGTCTTAGCAAATTAGCATCTAGGCCTGCTACCGCGAACACCGAAGTTCGTTAATTTTGAAGATTCGTCTCTGTCACTCTAATGACGCTTTCGTTAGAGTAGCAGAAACGAATATCCATAAAAAAAATCCCGAAATTTGCTGATTTCGTAGTTCGCGGTAAGGGGGCTGTTTCGTACTCCAAAAATCCAATAAATCAATAATATTTCAAATATCTTTGATTTTAAAACTATATATATCTATTGAACATATGATTTTCTTTGGTATATGACATTTAATATTTATAATCTATATATATCTCTTTTTGTTAGAAATAATAATAAGGAAAATAATTATACCAATGGCAAAAGTGAATTTCAATCCAAAAAAAATGCTAAAATGTCAAAATCCCGCGATAAAATACGGGAAAAGGTCTGTAAGGAAAAAAGCAGCTCCCATTTCCCCTTAAGGCCATTTTCGGAGTTACGTAGTAAATAGGTTTGTGATTATTATACAAGGCAACTTATGAAAGATTCAGAAGTCCAACTGTTTCGGTTGGTCTCAGAAGTTTGTTGAGATGTTTCTTGTACCGAGTATATATTAATTTTAATGTTATTTGGCCGAGATTTCTATATTTCTCGACCTGAGAAGCATAGGGTCGGTTCTGCGGGTATGAGATATATCTAAATTCGACCTTGTCTCAAAAGCATAAAGTTACACTTACAAGTCGGAGAAATTGCTAAATCCGACCTTATGCCTTTCATGTCGAGATTTATACACCGTATTTTTTTTAATTCCGTTAAATTTCACAGGCTGCTTGGTACGTCAATTGGAGCTACCTGGTAGGTATATAGCTATTAGTCGAAATCGAAAAAAATTACAAAATAAGTAGCATTAGGATGTAAAGTAAAGGTTACAATACACTTGTTCAGTCATTTAACTTATTTTTTGAATAACTCAATAACAATAAGTGTTAAGATAGTTTCTTAGAGAAATTGATTATTTTTAACCTAAATAAGCTTCCCTTTAATTTAACGGAAATCAGTAAACGGGCATTTTCACTTCTAGGGACACCCAATTAGCTCAACTCTCACAAAAAAGTTAACTTCGATGTCAGCTTTGTAACGACAATTAAGCATTAAATATTAACAAAAAAATTTTTATCATTCAATCCAGAAAGAATAGGTACGCGGTTACGTAATATAAAAACTGAAATAAAATGGACTCACGTAAATATCTCATGCTTAATTGTCGTTACGAAACTGACATCGACGTTAACTTTTTTGTGAGAGTTAAGCTAATTGGGTGTCCCTAGAAATGAAAATGCCCAAAAACACGGTGTACATAAACATAGAAATCTTGGCATATGCCAAAGCGACTCTTTATGATTATTTTAACCTTCGCCTTCAGATCGGAGCGGCCACGGTACTCACAAATATCTCAACATGCACCTAAAGGTGAATTTATGACCAAATAAGCATTCGCTCATTCTATCCCCCACTCTACGAAATTCGATCGTCAAACAAAACGTGATTCGTCGAAATTCGTTGATTTCGTAGAGTGGGGGATAGAATTTCCTTCACTTCACCAGCCTATCTCAGTCCACTGCTGGACGTAGGCCTCTCCTATTAACTATACTATGCATATAGACGCATTAGGAGGTAAATTCCCATAATCGCCACGCTGGGCAAACGGATTGGCGAACGCAGTAATGTGTCCACTATGATGACGCTGCTGCCCATCATCAATCTTGTATCAAAGGATGGTCAGTGACACTTTAATCCCTTAGTCGGCTTTTACGACACCCGCGGGAAGAGTAGGGGTGGTGACAAATGTATTCTTACTGCCGTCACCACACGGCCCTAGAATCTCCTTAAGAGATATAAAAGGGTGCCTATAAACATCTGAGCAGCGGCTCTACCGCGAACTCCGAAGTTCGCAAATTTCGGGGATTCGTCTCTGTCACTCTTATGACGCCTTCGTTGGTGTGACAGAGACAAATCCCCGAAATTTTTGAACTTCGAAGTTCGGGATAGGCCTAGAGGCCTATTTATTTTTTTATTACCCGGCATTAACATTAGCATTTTTTACAATCTCTCTCATCATCATAAACTTAAGAGCAGGGCTCTTGTCTGTGGAGCAATTTCCATGTGGTCCTTTCCAGTGCCTTTTCCTTAAGACCCTGATACGACACGACGTCTACGTTTTCTTTCACTTGGTCCATGTACGCCCTTCTCGGCCTTCCTCTTTTCCTCTTCCCCTCTACTTTTCCTTCTACAATCTCTCTCATATTTGTAATATTTATTCACGTGTGTTTTTTATTGTTCCTACAGTAAAAGCAATGATTAATCGTTATTTTCTCACAAACCATTTGATTAACCAAACAAATCAATAGTTTAACCTCTTAACCGTAATCCTATAGCTCGGCGGGATACGTCGTATGTTAACAGTCAATTAAACTTTGACTCCCTCGCACACCATCCATCTTACTCTAAACTGACCCCGGGGTTCCAGAAGATCTACCGCGAACCACGATGTGGCCTCCCCTGTCACACTTACGTACCAATTCACAAGTGCGAGAGAGGCAACACATCGTGGTTCGGGGTAGGCCCTCAGGCTTCCAGGTACGACTACACAAAAGGACTTACTACTTTTCAACTCTATTGCTAGAGAGGTAAGGATTAAATGCGGTAGGCCAATTTGCTAGTATTGTTAAGAGGAACACTAGGTGACTGCATGTGGACTTTACATGTTTGTAATAAGATCTATAAATTGTCAGGTAATAGTGTGTCCGAAAAGGTTACATCTAAAGGTGCATTTAGACCAACCACTCGCTCATTCTATCCCCTACTCTACGAAATCAACGAATTTCGACGAATCACGTTTTGTGTAACGAACGAATTTCGTAGAGTGGGGGATAAAATGAGCGAATGCTCGTTTGGTCTAAATGCACCTTTACTTATAGGTATGTTAACTGTAACCATTTTTTTTTAATTTGTGAAAAATCTGTATTTAGATTTTTAAGTCTAGCCATGTGAATGAACTTCCTAGTTCTCTAATTACGAGCTTATAATTATTTACAAAAGTTTATTATTTTATTACACTTACGTATTAATTAAAGCGCTTCGCTGAGCACGAAAAACTGATACGTAATAAAACGCCCGGATGCACCATTAATTAGCATAATAATATTATTATTTTTTATACTTTTATCACTACCATTAGACGCCGTAATTATATCTCCCTGATCGTATTTGATTGCATTTATCACAACCCATTCGTTACGAAACTGATAACCAAAACCAGACCAAGTGAGACCTCTGTACCTGTTAAAGCTATACATATTGGGAGTTCAACTTATATTAGTTTTTCCCTTAGGCAATGGAATCTCCAATGTTCTTTCCAGCTACCTCGTTCCTATCATTTTATAGTGAGGAGATACGAAAATGACGTTTGGTAATGCGTTCTCAGTTTGTTTCTCATTTGAATTCATAATAAAATGATAAAAGTTACACTTCAAAATTACTATGAGAAAGTTTATTAAAATAGTTGTGAAGCCCTGCTTTGAAGCTGCCAGTTTATTAGATTCAGAGATACATAACATTTTTAATTACAACTATCTTCTTGAGATACTGTCTGGCGTTGATAAAACGAACGCGCTCGCTGTTGTAACTGGTACATAACAAAAAATCCCATTACGTGTACTTTCGTATCGTTAAATCAAATAAGGAATACGCTCCGAATCCGTTACGATACATTCTTAATTCAAATTCTTCGAACAAAAGAGCTGCCATTCAAACGTGGCGCGACACACCTTATATACAGTTGGGCTAGATCAAAACCTTGTACGTGTCTTTTATAAACAGAGATCAGACAAATGTGCGTCATTGTTCGCAATAATATGGATTATGGACATGACTCCAAAGTTGATTGAATAATTAATCTTTTAATCATTTTCAGAAAATTACCTTTCATAGACACCGTTAACTATGAAAATATTTGTGAATAGACCCTTCAAAGCTTCGAAATCAAATTTCAAGAAATTATTCGTTTGATTATTTATTCAATCATTTTAGTGCCATATCCATATTATTGCGAAGAATGACGCACATTTGTCCGATCCCTGTTTATAAACATGCCATATAATGATTAAATGGGTATCTAAGAGACAAGTAACTTGTTCTCATTTTTAACGTGTTGCTTGGGGTAGTAAAACATCAAGATGAATTTAACGTTCTTGAGATAGTTTTGCGAGTGTAATGCAAAATGTTACCGTAGATTGGATCTTATATTAGCAGAAAACGAACAGCTCATTTATATGGAAGTGATGCCGTAATTCATTTAATAAATAATTATTTGATTTCCTTAGAAATTTCATTTGGTTTCCTGGAGAAATGGATTTAGTAAAATCTAAAATTAATTTCAAGATATTAATAGATTTGGTAGTAACTTTAACATTATTCAAACTGATGACGCCAATACAATCTCTGTATATTCCAAAAATAAGTTGCTAATTTTATAGGTAGGTACTTTGTACATTTTCGGATATTACGTCAATTTTATCTAATTTGGTTCCAGATTGTGATAAATCTGCAAACACCGAAAGTGTTTCAAAAAGAGCAACTCTAAGTCATAAACTTATTTTATGGCAAAGACATTTTACAATATCTTTGTTGTATTAAGTATCACTTGATAAGGCTTCGTTTTAATTTAAGTCAATGTTCAACTAATCGGATAATTCGGATAGCAGTAATCGGCTTATAAGATTTGGCCTAAACAAACATACAATAGACTACCTGACTATGGAAGTTACTAGAACCGTGACCCTTACCTGTAATAACAAACCTGGTTTTAGTACTTAGCTATGCAAACTTGCTGATTTATCGCATTCCGTGCGAAAATTCATTTTCTTGCTGATTTAGGTTGCGCGATAACTACTTAAATAAAATAAGTCATTTTATTTGCGCTGCAAAAATGGATTAGATTTCGTAATTCATAAAATACCTTTACCGTTGATATAGTGAATTCTGCTGTTTTTAAAGGGTCGGAAAAGCTCATATATAAATGTCTTGTCTTTTTCTTGAGTTTGCTAATTTACCACCTGTATTCGTAGTAGTTAGAATGGATTATTGATATTCAGAGATTAAATAAACGTTTCTTTTCAGAAATCAATTTAAAAAATATGGTATATTACATCTTTAAAGGTTTCTATAACCACTCACTTGCTTTGATTTTTGTTATACTCTATTTCTATGTAAAATAAGAGTGATAACATGTATGTAACAAAAGCTACATGAAGCAAGCGAGTGGATGAAATATCTACATCAGAATAATACACATTTTTGTGATAGTTAAAAGGATTTTCCTCACCTAAATGACAACTTACACTTGTTAAAATGATTGTCAGCCTCTGTAGCCTAGTTGGTAGTGACCCTGCCTACGAAGCTGGAGGTTCCGGGTTCGAATCCCGGCGGGGGGCATTCTTTGTGTATTTATTTATCACAAATGTTTGTTCCTTGGTCGTGGCTGTGTATGTATCTAAGTATCTATACGTATCTATCTATTATATATATCGTCGCCTGGTACCCACATCACAAGCCTTAATTGAGCTTACCGTGGGACTAGGTTGATTTGTGTAAGATGTCCCAAGATATTTATTTATTTATTTTATTTTATTTTATTCATTGCAACACTTACTCGAAAAAAAAATGCTTCTATAGCCCGACTATCGCGATATAGGAGCAAAATCACAACGAACAAGCGATCCTCCCAAATATCATTTACCAAGTTCTGATCTAAACCAATACTGTACAGATCCGTAAGTTGCGTTCATAATTATTGCCCCCTATAATGATGGGTTGCGTTCCGTTGATGCGTTCAGTCTACCATCGCAGTGAAGACATGACCAGTATAATCCTGTGCCTAGTCGTAAACTAATACTACCTGATAAGGGATCAAGTTATGCTGGTTGGCCCAAGGCTATATGCTATTGATAAATGGAAGCGCATTGGAGCAAAGATAGGCTTAGTGGTTGCGGTCAGAAAATTGCTGTTCTTTTTTTAAATAATTTAACTATCTTTTAATTGTGTATGTGATTGTACAACTGCAAAGGATAATTTTTATTTTCTAGAATAAAACTTTAGGTATGAGTTATTGGCTAGCTTGAACGCAATACTGCCATTAAATATGTATATTTATTTTGTGTTGTAATTGTAATTTTGGGGAAGTAGCTGTAGGTATCTAATAATTATTTATTATCTACATCCATATCATAAGTTGTCTACAATATGTTTAGCGGCGGTAAGCAAATAGCCTACTTTAAGAAATCTGTATCTGTGGGTGTATCATAATTTTTACTTTACGATATCGGCAACCGATATCTTAATCACAATTAAATTTCGAACATTCTGTTAAAAAGAAAAAACACACTTTAACTTCGATTATCGAATTAATCGATTTGTAATTTCATTCACATTAAAATTCATATTCCATACATTCTTCTAAATGTCGAATACTGAGAATCGATATCGACTCAAGACCTTACCTGGTTTATGAATAAAAAAAAAACTAATGTCAGTTCAGTCATTTGTTTTGTTTGAATTGTTTCAAACAAGGAGGTTGGAGGGTTGCCTATAGGTTACACACTAAAGAGGTCCGTGCTCTGTGGTTTCAAATATACAACTTTTTTGGACTGTTGACTTGAAAGTTAAATATTATCGAGTTCGTTGTGAAATATTTACACTGAAAAATTATTTATGACGACGAAGACAGTGATGTTGAAATGTGTGAAACACCACCAGGGTCGCGTTTTATAAAGTTACAATTTACAATTTCGCTGTTTGCCTCTCTTTCTAGCCAATTAGTGCGTGCGTTAGAGAGGCAAACAGCGAAATTGTAAATTGTAACTTTATAAAACGCGACCCAGAAATCCGGGACGCCGCTACAACCGTGACCAATAATTTGCTGCCACAAAAATAAACATATTGTAGAAAACTTATTATATGCATGTAGATAAAGTTATGTATGTGACTGTACATAATTAGGCATTAAAATGCCTCTTATTATGCGCCAGCCACATAAATAACTATACGTTAATAGCTTTAATATCTGTATGGCTTTCATAAAATACTGATAAAAGGTTCTGCAGAAGTAAATTAACATACATTTGTAGGTTTATTTTAGCGTAGGCAGTGAGGCATTTTGTATTTATATTTTCCGAATCCAACTTTACAGGAAATAGATTACACCACCCACACTATGATAGAATCGCAAATATTTATCCTGGATACTATTTTTGTGACAAATACTACGTAGCATTTTAAGTAACAACACTAGAGTTTGATCGGAAAGTATAGACACATGCGATGTATGGGTTTGCCTTATTGCCGTCTGCCTTCACTTAGCGCACAGACTACAACCGCAATTCTAAGCTCTCGATAATTCATCTATAAAAGCCGTTTTATTTCACACCCTTTAATTCGAAATTGGAATCGCCCAACTACCGAGCGCAATCGAATATTTAATTAAATTCAAATTTAGAACACACTAAAATAAAAGAGCATCAATCCGCCGAGCAATCAACTGCCAATTGAAACCTAATCACGTGGTATTACAATCTAATTTGGAATGTATTGAACTTGAACTTTATGCGGTTCGATTTTGAAAAGGTCGTCGAACGTTCGTACATTCCTATCGCCTACCGAGCAGTTGTCTAAGTACGACCAGTTTAAGCAATGTCTCCAAACACGCAAGGATTGTTATGGTTTTCGAGTAAATCTTAGACTAAATAGTTTCATCGAGTGTCAGTTAGTAGTGTGCGTTGGTAATAGCGTCCCATACG